>JADRCD010226665.1:30206-57302 GCA_019843815.1 Montemys delectorum
TTTCTTTCTTTCTTTCTTTCTTTCTTTCTTTCTTTCTTTCTTTCTTTTTTAAAGCAGGGACTCATAAAACCTATGTTGACCTCTAACTCTTTGTAATCAAGATGCCTTGAATTCCCACTCTTCCAGCCTCTGCCTCCTGAGTGCTGAGATTATAGTGCAGTCCATCAAACTTGGCTTAGGACACACTTTTCTATAAGTTTTTGCTAACAGTTGTTAAGTTTGTTAATAGAATTTCTCATTATTTGATAGACACAACATTTATCGTATACAACATTTGTCATATACACAACATTTATCACACGATGGACTGACAATGGAAAGGAAGAAGCTCTCGACCAAGTTTAAGTTTCCAAGGACTCTATGGCCTACATCCCAAAATATTGACAAACTCCAAAATCAGTGCCATCAGCTTGGTACTAATAGAATATGGAGAGTTCCTATTCAAAAGACAATATCCCATGGATGGCCTACAAGGCTTATGCCATTCTGAGATGCAAAAACATGTAGCCCATCTCTGAAACTCTTCAGTTTTAGCTGTTCTAACACTATTTGGAAAGTAACTCTAAGTCCAAAGTCATTTCTGATAGAAGGTAAATGGTGAGCTGTGAGCTCCTATCCAGTCAAAATGGAGTTTGTAGCAGGATACACTGGTTCAAAATAATCGCTCTCATTCCAGAAGGGAACATATAATAGCTGGGAATGAGTGGTCAAACCAAGACCAAAATTCACAAAGGAAAAAAAACAAATCCTATTGCTTGATGTCCAGCATGTGGGACACACAGTATCATGCTATGACTTCTGTTGGGCTTGCCAAACATGTGCCTATGACCTTGCTGGCTGTAGTACTACATGTACCCTCTCTTAGGTTATCTTTATGGCCTGACTACTACTTCCATCATCAGATATTCCATGTCAGACATCTCCTCCAATCTTCACCTTCACCTTAACCACTTCACAGGCCAGAGGGTATGTTAAGTGATTCTAATCCTATCACTCACTGCCTAGCCTCACAGACTTTCCTTTGAAATCTGCATAGAAGCCTACCTAACCCTTTACATTTGCATTCTGTGTGCCTGTAAAACTAGTTTCGTATGAACTGCATCCTGGGCTGTACCATCAATAGTGGGTCTCCTTAGACCACAACTGCATTAACCTTTGAATGGATCAGAACCATTAAAAGAATCTGCCCTCAAGCTGGGCGGTGGTGGCACACACCTTTAGTCCCAACACTTGGGAGTCAGAGGCAGGCAGATTTCTGAGTTCGAGGCCAGCCTGGTCTACAGAGTGAGTTCCAGGACAGCCAGGACTATACAGAGAAACCCCGTCTCAAAAAACCAAAAAAAAAAAAAAAGAATCTGCCCCATGGAAACAGTCCCATAGGTGAACGTATTTGGGCAGGCTCTCTACAAGGGAAAGTCTTTTAAATAAATGCACTTTCTCATACTCTTAAGCCCACAATCCTTGAGTATGGATAATTCCTCAGTTGCCCTCAGGAATCTTTTCTCATACAAGGTAATTAATTTCTTACTGATGCCTTTTTTCCCCCTGAAACCAAACATTCCTTAGCTAGAACTTTATATGGGTATTTCTAACCAATCTGGTAGTTTTTCATATCTTTCATCTCTGCTCTCCACCCTCAAAAATGATTTAATAGTAAAAACTTAAAAAATAATAAAATGTAAAACAAAACAAAACAAAACAAAACAAAAAACCTAAAGACCTCATGGTACTGTTTGAATGCTGGGATTCCTTGAAGTTTGACCTACAAACTTAACCAATCCATTAATTTTAAATTCTGGATCCCATAATTTTTAAAGATGTGGAGACATTGTAGCCATATTCTTTGCCACAATGTAGCATGAGGGACTGCTAAACTACCTCTCAAGGGGACTCTTTCTACCTGAAAGCTCACAAGCACTCCTTAGAGCCAATACTGTGAAGCTGTACTCCAAGAGCAATCATTTATCTCACTGAAGTGATGGCTCGGTGTTTCAGAGAGGTTGATGCTCCTCCAGAGGACCCAGGTTCAGTCCCCAGCACCACATGGTAGCTTACTAACCCTCTTTAACTTCAGTTCCAGGGGATCAGATGCCACGTCCACTCTCGGAAGGCACTGGGTGTGTGTGTTGACATGAACATACAAACAGGCAGGACACAAAATGAAATAAAAATTTATCTATCAAACTTGCCTTTCAGCTTAGAGCTTTTGTTCGCCACAATAATTTTTAAGCTTGATTTTTTGGATATAAAGACTTCTCTTTTGAAAATGTTATTACTCATTATATTCTTTTTCCTTTTATAGAAAATATATTTTGCCTCACATAAAATATTTTGATAATAGTTTCCCTTCCTTCTACTCCTCCAAGCCACCCCCTGCCCCCCCCCCAAAAATCTGGATCTACTCTTTTTCTGCCTCTCAGAAAGCTTTTAAGGTATGATGATATGATATGATAAGATATGATATGATATATGATATTATATGATATGACATAATAAAACAAATACTAACAGATTGGAATTGACAAGAGAGAAGAAAAGAAGGAAAAGGGGTACGTGTTCCACACAGAAGCCTACCCACTACATTTTTTAATCATTACCAGTGGTAGTTGATCTTAATTCTTAACTTGGGAATTTGGAATTTGGAATCACTGAAAGAGACACATCACTGGGTATTTCCAGAGATGTTCATCTTAAAGAACAAGACCTACCTGCAAAGCAAGAAACCTCTTCCAGCACTCAGCTAGAGGAAGCATGGTGTTTTTTGCTCATTGTACTGTCTTACTGAGGAGTGCATCTTATTCCTCAGAGATGCTCTCCTCTGCTGTCCTCAGTCTCCAACTTCCTAAAGGAACAGCAATGGCTCAATGGGGAATTTCCAGGTCTTCAGCAGAGCTTTGGAACTCCTGACACCTCTAACTTTCAGGAGTCAGAAGCTATTAAGTTCACTATCTTTTCTGCTTGCAAATGACTATTGTTGGACTGCTTAGTCCCTATGGTATAAGCAATGTAGTGAATCCTATAATACCAACTATTCCTGAGATTGTGGGAGAACTGGAGTTTTCAAGCCCTATTGTTAAGAGTATTAATTAGTACACTACATTTGTCAGTGTTCTGAAATTTAGACTATATTCATAATCCATCATCCTGCATTTCTACTCATGGATTCCATCGTGAGAATAGAGTACAGAGACTAGTGTAAATACATAGAACAGTACATAGACCATCATACATAGAATACTGTAAATAGCCAAAAGAATGGAATAATGCTCATATCCGAAAATAGGAAATTAATATATAGATAAAAGCATGAAACTTGGATTGCATCTAAAAAGTATTTCAATTTATTTATTTGTGTACTCATTATGTGTGGCCTTCTAATGCTTGCATAAGTGTTCATAGGTGTCTGAAAGTGCTCTCTTCTATGGGAGATTATAGATGCTTATTTACACAAAAGCATGAAAAAAAGAAATAATAACCCCAAGAAACCTGAACATGATATGAAAAGTATTTCCCCATAATAGGGTGATAGATAGTGGTGCCTCTGGAAAGCCAAACCCTAATGTGACATCAAAGAGCTTCCAGAGCAGGGCTTCCATGTAGACTGTAGGATGGTGTTATCCTGGAGCTCTGGGGACTGGTAGTTTAAGAAAGAAACTTGAATGTTTCCATTATGATCCAAAGTCTCAGCTGCTGAAAGTAGATTTTCTTTTACTATTAAAAAAAAAAGTACTTTTAAATAAACTCCCCATATTTACAAAGAACATCAAACACTGTTGTGTAGAAAAAGAAACAAACAAATAAGCTTTAACAACAATAGAGACCCCAAAAGCATAACTTGGGGAAACATAAGTAAAACCAATGCTTCTGTTCCATCCCATTGAGAGTTCTCCTTTCAACTTTACTTGTAAAACAGATGAGGAGGGCGGGGAGGAGGGCATTATGCTACAGAACATCACTTAGCTGAGTGTTCATTAGCACCTCATAACCTTGTTCATAAAGTCTACTGGAAGAACCTAGCATGTTTTATATAGAGAGGGGTGGGAGATGTTCGGGGAAGATAGGCAGCCTAGCATACATCCCAATAATGTGGGCGAGAGACAAAGACTGTGCCCTTGAATTCACTCTCAGTCACTTGTTCCTCCTTCAAAAGTCATCCTGCATGAACATGCTCATGAGACTAGAGAGCAGTTCAGAAATAAGGGACCATTAATTTGAAACACAGGGTATAGTTTGTGCTTGTCCTCTTGTCTCAACATTACCAAATATAATCTTGTATCCCATTTTGAAACTATATGCAAAATGTGTTAATCATATTAATATAAATATATAATTTATGATTTTTTTACTGAAATAACAAGATCATCATAAACCTTGTAGCTTAACAATGCAAGTTACTGTTTGACAGTTCTGCAGGTCAGATGTTTACTCTAGCTTGTCAGGTCTGTGTTTCACATGAGTGAGCACTGAAATGTCCTGGCAGGCTTTCTCTGAATTTGAAGTCTGAATTAGTTACCCCCATTCATGTTATCATGGCACCATGTCTATCAAAATACATATAACCATGTAAATTGCTTGTCTGATATCAGAGGCAGAAACCATACCTTTATATATCATACATATATGTATAAACACATCACAAACACACAGAGACATAAACACATAAACAAAATATACATATATATGGATTTAAATATGTATAATACCAAGATTAGTATATACATGGAATGATCTCTACATAGAAGCACCTTAAATCTCTTGCTTCAGAATGAAATAATTAAGATGAAAGATACTAATTATCACATAATATGAAAGAGTGTTGGTACATGTCTATAATCCCAACATTCAGGAGACAGAAACAGGAGAATATTCACAACTTCAAGATAAACTTGAGTTTATTTAGTAAATTCCATACCAGTTAAGGCTACATAACAAGACTCTCTCTCAGATAGACTGGGGAGAGTGAGAGCAAAGAGTGAAAGTAAAAAGCTGAAGATAGTATTTTAATAAAGTTATATTTCCAGTGAAAATGAGGTTTAGAGTTGAATCAAAATCTTACATTTTTCTACTGCAAGTTTTCATATTTTACTGTGTACATGCAAAATATGTACTCCAAAATAATTAGTGTGTTCAGAAATAATTTTTAAAAAAATTGTGCACTCACCCTCCAAAAAGACGAACAACATTAAAAGGTTTTAAATACCAGCACATTAAGGAGTGATTCTGAAGTCTTTAAAAGTAAAAATGTTGGTCTAAGTAGTCAATGGTTTTCCTGGATCCACAGCAACATTCATTAATCCTGACTGCAGTGTTGTCCTTCAGACTGGTTTCTAGGATACATAATCTGAGGAAAACAGACCAATATTTTATGATGAAAGTCACTTCTAAAATAAGTAACTAGTTTAGTGCATCTTTGGAAAAACACAGTGTCAAAACAAGCAGGTTGCAGAGAGAATGATTTATGCTTTAACTGTTTTGTATCTGATTCACACACTGATTGACCAAAATAACAACACAATTAACAAAACAGGTGCATGAATTAGTTTAAGGCTTATTGTGTCTCTTGGAGCTCATTAAAATTCACATCTAATGGAGAACTGAATGTTTGGTCCTCAGAACTGAATGTTTGGTACTCAGTTATAATAGATTCTAACACTGAGAATGGTAGGTTATTATAACGAAACAAAGTGATTGCCATGAGCAAAGAGTATCACATGAAGACCACACTGGCGTGCAGAATAGATATCAAAATTACTCAGTGCATCTACTGAACAAACCTGAGGCAATGCAGAGGTGCTTTTAAAGTTTCCACTATCATGTAAGAAAATAAAGGCTCTCATTTGTCATGTGACCTTTTCAGCAAAGTTCAAAAAATAAAATAAAATAAAGAACAAAATGAAATGGCCACACCAAAAAAAAAAATAATAATGAGAGAGAAAATAGAAAAAAATATAGTTCAGAGATAATCATGTAAACAATCAAAGTACATGGTTTACTCCAAAAAAGAAGAGATATTGAGTTTAAAAATAGCATAGTATATAGAAAAACCATGATATCATAGTATTCATCTCTTATCACTTTCATGGAGTCAAAGGTAATCAGTTACAGCAGCAACAGGGCTCACAACAAAATACAGCACCTAAAGTTCCATTCTGTTGTTGAGTCTTTCGTTATATAAGGGCTATAGGCTGTATGAACCCTTTTCATTGAGTTTTGGGACATTGGAAAATACTAATGATCTTCCCTGTAAATTCAGAAGATACTTCAAAGAAAAATATTTTACAGTACTATATTTTATGAAATGCATTATTTGTTTTGTATTAAAAGAACTGTTTCCTACTCTATTTCCTTTGATTTTTAAGATTATAGTATGATTATATCATTTCTGTATTTTAACATTCCATTTCCATATATTAATTTTTGTCTCCCAAAGTCTAGCAAGGATTTTTTTTTTTTTGGTAGTGCTTTCGGTAGCAGTCTTCAGAATCAGATATCAGGGTGAAGTATTATATAAAGTAGTAAGATAAAAACTTTAGAGTTGCACATCAAGAGAACAGGATAAGCCAAAAGTACAGTATGGACATAAAAGAACAGAGGGCCACTCCATCCTCATCTTCAGGGAAGAGTTCTACTGACTCCATGCGAGAAAGCTGATCTTTCATATCCCTCTGTCCTTTAGACACTGGCTAGGTAACTCTGTCTCTTCCCTTTCATATAAATGTAGGTCCCAGAAACCCAAGGGCAATCTCTTGCTGTCTGTAGGTATTCATAGAAAGAAGGCACTAAGTAGGGAGGGAGACATGTTGGGAGGTTCCAGGGAAAGCTGGAGGAAGGTAATGCTGAATGAACATGTTTAGAATGCAGTGCATACATGGATGAAAATTCAGAAAAGATATACAACTATCATTTAATAATAAAATAATACTAAATCAAGTGAGGTAAAGGCAAAATGTAAACATTGTACCCTACAGTCAGATGTTACCATCTCTCTTTTAAAGATAACAAAACTAAGACTGAAAAAAATGGAAGATAAAAATGTGATGCTATGTGTCCACCCTCCTGGCATTCCCCTTTGTGCCATCAGTTTTTTTTTTCTCCTCTCCCAACCCACATCCCTGGCAGCTAATGATGTTCTTACTCTCTCTCTGCAGATTTGGTCTTTCAGAATGTCACATAGCTGAAGTCACACACCAAGTAGAATTCATTATCCACAAAGCAGACCCTAACAGTAAAACCTGTAACTACAGGTTTTAGTAAACCATTTATACAGGTTCATCAGTTCATGGATTCAGCACGTTAATGCAAGTTATCAATAATAGAGACTCTGAGTGAAAAAGTGGGACATACAAGACTTCAGTGTGTTAACTACAGCTTACAACTGCTCTGAAAGTGGTCCATTTGATAAAGTGGAGGCCTAGAGTGGTTTATACAAGCTCAATGACAGGTAAAGGAGTGAGACAGATAACAACCCTGGCTGTAAAACTTACATTGTTCTTGCTGTTTTCACCATTATAGCTTGGTATGTCATGGCATTGATTCCATTAACAATTAGTGCGTGTTTCATAATAAAACATGACCTGATGTTTGATATAACTCCAGATATTTCTGCTCCCACTGAATTCGTTTTCTTTTACACTTTTATATACTGTTAAGTCAGTGGTCACGTACACAGAGGATCTGGCAAACAAAGCAGTTCAATGAATCAGGTCAGCTGTGAGAGACAATAAAAAAGGTGACCCTTGGGGGGATGACTCCTCACTTCTCATCCCGGATTATTGTTGCCACGGGGATTTTTCCAAACAGAGTCAAAAAATCAGAATGTCTCATATATACCCTCATACTTTTAGTACTATCAACACCAATGTCATAAAGTCTCCAATGCACCTCTCTCTCTCTCTCTCACACACACACTTAAGGGTAAGGGAGAGAGAGAGACAAAGAGAAGACAGTGAGAGAGAGAAAAGAGAGTGTGGGAAAGAGAGAGGGGAGGGAAGGAGGGGAGGAAGGAGGAAGGGAAGGAAGGAGGGAAGAAAGGAAGGAGAGAGGGAAGGAAGGAGGGAAGGAGGGAGAGAAAGAGAGATTTCACAAGCAAAATTCCTTGGTTTTCAGCAAGGTTGATGTGATTTAAAGAATGCCTTTCATATGCCGACATAGAAACATTTTAAGGGCTGCAAAGGCAGCTGACAGAATGTTTGCCTTGAATGCAGAGGGCCATGAGTTAAATTTCTAGCATCGCAATAAACAAATGAATATTAAAATATAATAGTGCTTGAAACCATGACAATGTGGAAGTGTATTTACATATTAGTGACCTGTGCCTTTAATTTTGTGATTTGTGTGTGAATTATTGTTAGAAACACATAGGTGCACACAGAGAGAGATACACAGGAAAGAACTTAGCTATGGTATTCAGTTTGAGACTCCTAAGCAAGCAAAAGCTTCTGCAAACTATAAAAATGTAATTTGGCCATAAGAAATACATTATTTTCTGAAGTAAACAGGGCTGTTTGATTTTGAGTCTGGTTTTAAATGCTGAGTTTTTCATGAACTTATAGCTGCTATGAATATAAAGTTGGTTTCTTACAGGAAACAAATCTGAGTTGCCATTGATCTCCATGAGCTATAGTGAAAGAAAAGGAAATATCCAATATCTTTTCCTATGAAATACCATTAAGTAAAGAGTAAACATGTGACTTTCTATCATTATGCAACATCAAAATGACATGTGGAAACTGTGAAGTGGGAATATACAATTGCAAATGTTGAAAAAATATTTAAATTATGAAACAAGGAAAGTGTAAGAGATCTTTGAAAAATTGGTAACTATTTTATTTATTTATTTATTTATTTATTTATTTATTTATTTAGTGGACTGGAAAGAGGTTTTTAATTTAAGATAAGCAAGGTCCTAGTCCTCTTCTTTAATTACCATCAGATGCTGTCAAATGCTGGTTCTTGGCTGCTTCATGGGACTTTGCTAGACTTCAGATTAAGGGCTGTGTGCACATTGGTTACAAGTGTAAATTGTTAAATTTTGTTTTGAAAGGAAAGGTTTTCAATGCTCCTCATCATTGAATATACATCTATTTGTGAAAGGAAGAGCACTGACTTTTAAAGTCGTATTAAATATCTTGTTGAAAAGAATAAATACAAACTCCAGTCACATTATGAGGGAAAATAGTGTTGGTGAAGGAAATCAAGTCACAAAAAAAAAAAAAAAATTATGAAGAACTCAAGTAGAAGAAGAAATTGTAACCTAACTGCTGAACTAGTGAGACACAAATCAACTGAGCTGGATCATGACAAATAAGCTGAGCGGTCGTTAGAATTGAGTTGAATCCACAAATTATAAACCTACTGAAGGACAGTAAGAAAAGGTTATGACTTCAAAGAAGGAATTTAGCAGTCGAGTGGCTGTATTCAGTTACCTACCTTTACAGAAAATGGACTCCATTTTATTTCTCAATCTTCAAAAAGATTTAACAAATAAAATATATCCCTTGAACAATCTGTTTAGAAGTTCTCAGAAGTCAAAGGAGAAACTCAAATGTCAAGTGTCTCAACTCCTAATACTCTGTCTTGGGTACATCACTTAGGAGCTATAGGCACTGAAATGGAAATGATTCACACTCACTCTTATTATTAATAATAATATTAATTTCCACTTAACATTATACAAACAAGGCAACTCTATTATTATTAATTCTCATATATCAAAGAATAAGAAAGAGTAATGGAGTGAATATATATTAACTATAATGACAAATATGTGAAAGAATGTCATGAAGGAATACTGAAAAGGAGAATTAATAGACTATTATATTCACTGAAAAAATTTTTAAAATTGTTATTTTTACTAAATTGTTATCTAAAACAAAATACTTAGATATTTCAAGTGCCTGTTAAGAGTCTATCAATATTCCCCCAACATAGATGAAGACAGATCTAATGGAACAGATCATTTTTTTTAACTCTTAGGAAAACACAGATTTTGAATGAGCTTTCAAGTTACTAGATAAATGCTGCAAATATTCTTTAAGCCTAAATACATGTAAATGACTGTGAGTTGAATGTGTCAAGAAATAAATGTGCTGAGGTAGAAGAGAACCGCCAACTTCAGAGACTATAGAATGCTTCTTTAATAACCCAGGGCCTTACGTTACAGACATTACTTCACTGCTCAGAGACAGGCTGATGGGATAGGGGAATGGAAAGAGATCATCAGATTGTGAAGGACATTTTTGGCACAGGAAAGCTAATATTTTGGATAGATATCAGAATTTTACATGTTTCCTTGACTATTCTGTAGAGGGAGACAGATTGGGATAAGGCTGAAAAGGAAAATGTGAAGAAAACATTGAACATTGAATGGTAATAGGATCCTCTGAATATTTAAAGGACTAGGGTGATTTATTAGATAGGACTGTTGAGAACCATGCTATCATAATGGGGACGAAAGGGGTTATTTTTAGAAATATGGTCAGTATTTTCAAAAGATTTATTAACATATGTCTATTACAATCCCTTTATGGAATCCAGTAATATCAGCAGAATATGAAAGTACACAAAGACATAATTTAAATATTAAACACTTTTTTTGGAGCTTAAGGTCTATACATGCTAAGACTGGATGCTCAACACATACCACAGGAAGCTACCTGTCACAGTGCTGCATTCCTCTAGAATTACAAATAGCCACAAATCTCATTCAGCAGAAAATTTCCATCCATGCATTGCCTGCAGAAGCTATGGTTTTTTTTTTTTTTGCATTTGTTTATTCAATTTTCCATGAGCTTAATCTGAATAGCTATCTAATATATTCTCTGAGGATAGAGTAAAACAGCTTGTCTCTTTTCTGAAGAAAAAATGTGGACTGAATTATTTATTTCTAACTTCTTAAGAAGCTTATGAAATGCAAGATGAAAGGTCAGGATTAATTATGAAAAATGGTGTGAATTCCAACAGAAGAAATGTATGTTAATTAGCAAAGGATATACGCTGTAGCTATTACCTTATTGGTATTCAACAAATCTTGATGAGACTAAAAATGTCTTATTTTTAACAACTTGTATGTTGTGATAATGTTGATGTTAGTGCTGAAGTGCATAAAATCTTTGAATAACATTTTTCCTCACAAGTCGTTCTCATGGGTACTTATGCTTCCCTTGGCTGTGAAAAGTAAGATCTGATCATTTGGTGTTCCATCAATTGGTGTGTGCTTCCCTGGGGAAGATCGTTTCTCCTGCTCTTGGCACTCCCTAGTTTCATACAGTTAACCGTTGTCTTAACTTCTTCCTTAAGATTTAAATGCTTCTCCTTCTTATTCTTTCTCTGGATTTTTGACACAAGCACCTATAACTGTTGATTGAGATTCCATCTTTTATCTTAAATGTATTAATTGTTACAAATGTCTTGCCTTTAGCTGCTTTGGCTATATCTGACAATGGTTCATGTCTCATGTTGTTCTGATCATTCAGTTCAGTAGATTCTTGTTCTGTTTTTTAAAAATGTGTGCACTCGGGCACACACATGCTGCACACATGTGCATATGCATACATGCCACAGAGATGTATAACTGTGGAAGTTAGAAAATACATCTCTTGGGTTTTATCCTCTTCTCACACTTTGTGAGCTCCAGCTACCTAATTTCGTTCTCATGTCTTCTTCATGGCACCTCCACCCATGCTTGAGTCACCTAGCTCATCCTTAGTTCTTTGTAAAACTTTCATCTGATCCATGTTTTTGGCTTGCTTTGTTTTTCTTCTTGTTTGGCTAAATGTGAACTCATGGCCTATCACATTAGATAAACACTTATTCATGAGATGAATTCCTAATCTTTGATATTCTGAGTGTTCTCACTATGTAGCATGGAGTGGCTACAAACTCACAGTCATCTAAAGCCAACCATTGTACTTCATCTGTCCCCTGAGAGCTATGATTGAAACAGTGCTTGTCACAGACCAAAGACTCTTAAACATGTATGGCTGAGATTACAAGTGTTTACATTGTTCCTGGTTTTAATCGATATTCTAGCTTTACTCTGTTATAATCAAAGCAAAATCTTTGAGTTTAGTCTTTGACATTGGTTGTTAGGGTGTTCTGAAAAAAAACTATCAAGACTTTACTTTTCTCTTTTTGGAATATGTATTATGTGGACATGTATACATACATGTGAGTGTAGAGGTCAGAAGACAATGTTGGGTATCGCTCCTCTCCTTCCACATTGCTTGTTTGCTGTTGCATGCATGGCGATTGCTGCTCTGAAGCTTCCAGAGGTGTCTGGTCTGCTTCCTGTCTTCCTGTGGGATGATGGGCATTAAAGATGTGTGTTTTCATACTCAACTTTACAAGGATGCGAAGAATTTGAACTCTGACCTCACACTTGTGTAACAAAGCTTCACAAGGTCATCTTCCCAGCACCCTCTCAGAGTTAGCTGATTTTACTGTTATTGAATAGTATACCTCTGTTGAATTCAATTTTGGATTTTTCTATCAACTGTTGAAATTTACAACTCTAATTATGGATTTGCCCCTTGACTCTTTTAGCTGTATCAATTGTGCTTTAAATATTTTGTGAATGTTGTTCCCTAGATCTTCGTTTAGAATTTCTGTGTTTGCATTTGATCAGCTTCTTTCTCCCTTTTCTTGCTTCTTTCTATTTCTAGTCTATGGTCTTAGGTCTGCTTCATCTGACACCTGAGACGCTTTTCCTTTTTGTTAATATTTGTATGTTCTAGCTAAAGCTAGAGATTCTAGAGTGCTATATCTGTATGTTCACCCAAACACTTCAAAAATACTTGAAAATAAAACTGCATAATCACTATACAAGTACAGAGTTTAGTCAATATTCCCCAAACAATACAATGCAACAATATTTACATAGCATTTGCATAGTATTTTTATAAATAGCCTAGAGATGATTTAAAGGTATGGTAAGGTGTATAGAGGTTATATAAAATAGAGCTTTAATATATGACTATTTATAACAGGGGCTTGAGGATTCATGGCCTTTGATATCTACAGGGATTCCCAGACCAGAACTTCAGGCATCTTGAGAAATAACATTTGACATTTTCTATATTATTAATTTCAGCCTTTCTATATCATTATATGAGAAGCTATTTTCTTATAGAAATCAGAGTGAAATTGTGGTTTTTTTGATTCACTTTGAGATCTTCTGGATTTCTTACAATTTCTTATTGTAATTGAAATCTTCACTTTTTTAGAAGAGCCTTGATTTATTTAAACATTATTTCTTCTTGTTGTTATTGTCATAGTTGTTTTAAGATATGGACTCACTCTGTCAAACATACTGGCTCAGATTGCTCAGTGTATACCAAACTGGCCTTGAATTTTCAAAAAAAAAATCTCTTCTGCCTTCTGTGTGCTAAGATTAATCTATGTCTCCATGACACAATTTGAGTGGTAAACTGCCGGGTAAAATTGCAGTTTCCTCATTCAGACTGGGTGATTGTTCCTCACTACTTGTGAGGAATAAAATGGCCAGCTCCTATGATGACCTCCATTGGTCATGAAAGTTAGTGCATCTAGACTCTTGGCTCTCCTGAAATTTCCAAGTCTTTACCAGACTTTCTCTGGCAATACTACAGTGCACAAGCAGAGGGTCATCTTGTACCTACCAGTTTAGCTTGAAGTCTAGGTCTCCATACATGTTCTCTACTGATGTTCTAAGAATAGGTGAGTGTTTGTTAAAGACAAAGGTAAGTTTCCATCTCTATGAGTCTGCCTTGGGGTGGATGGCATTCCTTATTACAATCTCACAAAGGTGACAGTGTGGACATCCACTTACCCATGAGGGTCTGTCTGTGAGGAGTCAGGTTACTAGAACATGACAGTTACTGTGTAAATGTCATATTGATAGATTATCCTTTTCCTACTCCATTTTTAACTTAAGAAAGGGTATTTATATGGGAGATTTTTTGTTTGAGTCGTTTGTCATGTCCAGGAACTTCAACTCTATTGTATGTAGGTTTATATGAATAAGTACAATATCCTAGCTAAGGAGCACCATATTGTTCCTTGAGTCCCAAACTCTCTGACTTCTCTATATCATTCTAACCACCATTCAGAGAATCTCATGTGTTATTCAATTTTGTTTGTATATAGTTAACAGAAAAAAATAAGGTATCCCTATTTTGTCTCCCTAGGATGGTAAGTTGTGAGAAATTTTAAACTTTTAAAAGTAAAATTCACATTCTAAGATACCTGAGATTAATCAGTAAGGGGTATTGCCTGGACTATGGACACAGCTCAGTGTGGGTAAAGTACTCGCTGTGTAAGACAAGGACACAGGTTCAAATCCTTAGCACCATATAGTAGGATTGTTAGCAGAAGTTTTGGGATAAGAATGTGGATTAAATGATCCTAAGACCTCACTAGTCAATGATTATAAGAGAAAGGGTAAGGTCCAGGTCACAAAAAAATCTTGTTTCAAAAAATGAAATAGCCGGGCAGTGGTGGCACACGCCTTTAGTCCCAGCACTTGGGAGGCAGAGGCAGGCAGATTTCTGAGTTCGAGGCCAGCCTGGTCTACAGAGTGAGTGCCAGGACAGCCAGGGTTACACAGAGAAACTCTGTTTCAAAAAACCAAAAAAAATTAAAAATGAAATAAAGTGGAAATCAATGGAAGACAATATGTTGTCTGCCCAATTTCTCACATCCATATGCAAGAACTCCCACAGGAAAACACATCAGTATACACATATGTGCACATGGGCATACACACACACACACACACACACACACACACACACAGTATGACATCAGTAATCATGCTTCTAAACTTACTAATGTTTGTTTCATGTGTCTCTGTAATGTAATTTTATATATATATATATATATATATATATATATATACATGTATATATGTGTATATATACATGTATATATTGCGTGTGTGTGTTTTAAAAATACATGTGTAAGATATTGGTATATGTATGGATATCATATATATATATATATAAATTTGTATGTGTATGTATGTGTGTGTGTGTATTAACAGACTGGCTTTAGTCCCATTTTTGAGTCCTAACTCCTATGTTACTACTAAGTCTAGAATAGTAGGTTATAGTGTTTGGCCCATTGTCCTTCTATTTTGAAGCAGCTTCAACTGTTCTAAAGTTGAAAGGCAGACTCTTTTAAATAATGTTGGGGAGCGTTAGGGTTCAGAAAGCAAAGGTCTCTCTGATTTTACCATGTTCCTTTTCCTCCCAAATATAATCCATAGAAACTGGAACTTCTGTTTCCTCAGGTCCATCATAGAAGCTATTGTTCCCTCACCTTTCTGTCTTGGAGCTAGTTATAAAGAATTCTCTGACCTATCTTGTCTGGAAGTAGATCATAAGACCTTCAATTCAGAGACAGCACTGCCACAGGGAACATATTGCTTTACAGAGCAAAGAGAATCTGAACAGACAGGCTTGCTAAGTATTGCAGTTGAAACTATTAACATTAGTTATGCCCTTTCTGTCCAACTAAACTCCCCCACAATTGTGCACATGTCTATTATGGTTATGCTACAATTTGTCCTCAAAATACAAGAAAAATTCAGAAAACATCAGGACAGTTTAAGTTGGAGAGAGTCGATCATAAACAAAGCCACTTAATAAGAAGATAAGGCATCTCAAATACTTAATAGATGGAAGTTGCTATATTTTGCATCCTGTGTGTATGCAGATATAGATATGTGTGTATAAAAATGTAAAGTATCTTTTTCTAGTATATTAAAGGCAGATTTTATTGCATTCATGATTATCACCATAATTTCTCCAAAGGCCACCCCTATTCCCTATCTATGCAATGTTGTGTCTTCTACATTTTAAGCATCAAGTCCAATTTGTGTTGGCCATATGCTCTTGGGTGTGTGATCTTCCACAAGAGTGTGTTTGTCCAACCATGGATGATATTTCTAAAGAAAACCAAGCTTGCTTCTCCAGAACCTATCAGTTGCCAGTGGTTCCTCATCTGGAGTTGGATCTTTGTGCTTGCCTTGCCCCTCAATCCTGTAACATTGTCTGACTTAAGATTTTTCATAAATTGCATGTGCTCTCATAGCTGCTCTGAATTGATATATGCAATGTATTTTCTCTGACCAGAAAACATTATTTTCTTATAGTAATCGAGACTTCTGGCTTTTGAGGTCTCCTCTTCCAATTCATTCTACAGTGATTCTTGAGTTTTGGGAAGATACTGTGGGATAAAGATGTCATATTTGCAGCTGATAATTTCTCTGTGTCTTTCTTGGTCTCTATATTGTGATTGATTAGGAGCCTCTATACTAACAGCTATGTACGGCATAAAGAAGCTTTTATAATGAGAGTTGATAAATTCACTATCTATAGGTGTAGTAATAGGTCATTAGAAAGTGGTTTAGTACAATGTTCATTTAGCATAATAATAAAGATAGGCTCCACCTTAAGATGCATGATCTGTCTACACAAGGGTTCTTTGGCCCTGATTACAATGCCAAGTATGGGTTTCATTTTAAGTAATAGACATTCAGCACAGCCAGAAACTGGTTAGTTAGTTCTATAACATTTACAGCATTATTGTGCATATATCCAGGCATATAAATATTGTAGCAAACAATGTTCACAGCAAGATACTGGAGCTTCCTTTGCTTCTCACGTAGGTTGCATAACACCTTCTAGCACTATGTAAACTAACTAGTAGTGAGGAAGCTTCCAGGTGAGTGGTGGTTTGATATCTCCATGTTTTATGACTCAAGTATGCGACCTCTTCAGTTGTAGAATCTTATCATCACAGTAAGTTATTAGGGCCACTCTGGCAAATCCGTCAAGTGTGAAAAGGGGGAATCCCGATTTCACCTATCAGAGTTCAGATTTTTCAGAGGCTCAGACTTTCCTCTGGGGCTGGGAGTTTGTTCGTCTTGTGGCACTAAGTCTTGAAACTCTGTAAAAGCTGATAGGTGGCCTGGGCTTTGCCTGCAGTTGTGGGGTACTCTCTCACCTGGTGTTATTTGCAGGTGGAAAATAATACCTGAAATTAAGTTGTTAAAGACAATTCAGCTCGAGTCTACTGCAAAGCTGGTTAGTTTCTGTTGGTAAGGTAAACCCCCACACATTTTGGCACATCAGATGTGATCATTGTTATGAATGTATAGTGGGAGAAACTGTGTTCTCTCTATATCCCCTGAGCAGTGTAGCTGAGAATCATTCAGACAAGATACTTTATCCTGTGTCTAAAGACAGACCATGCAGGTTCACAATACCTACTGTTTTCAGAAGGATTGCAGGCTTTATCCATCAATCTTTCACTCTTTTAAAAGAGAAGTCAGGAAAACATAAAATTAATTATTGCTTGGGTATTCTTACTTTTTATTGTTGTAGTAGAATTTTCTTTTAACTCGCTGTTTGGGGTGGTTTGTAATTCCATCAAAACAAATCAAGAAACAAGAAGTACCCTGGAGTCACCAATTTGCTACTGGCAGGTTAATTACATGCATTTTCATCAAATAAAAACCTGTTTCTTCTATTGTTTTCCCATGTTCACTTGCCAACTACAGAATTCCAGACCCAAAGGATCCAGTTGCCTCAGTTAGCTTGGTGGCCACACTCAGACTCTTCTTTTTTTTTCCCCCCTGGGACAGGGTTGCTCTGTAGAGCCAAGGCTGTCCTGGAACTCACTCTGTAGACCAGGCTGGCCTCAAACTCAGAAATCTGCCTGCCTTTGCCTACCAAGTGCTGGGATTAAAGGCATGTGCCACCACTGCCCAGGTACTTAGGCTATTCTTTTTGAACTTATATACTGGTTCTTGAAGGTTTCTTATTATAAGTTACTTACTATACATGAATAGAAAAAAATTTAATGTCTTCCATTTGCTCATTGGATCAACCCAGTTTCTTAACTCAGACTTATTTCCCACTATTCTATGGCACCTTCTAAATAGCCAGTCTGATCGCAATAAGATTGGTGTACCTGAAAAGTCTTACATTTCATATCTGATATATCTGTCTTCAGTTCTAACTGAAATTTATCAACTTATAGATGCTTCCTCAGTGACTTTCACAAAGAAATGATATCTTGCTGGCCATAAAGAAGAAACTTTAGCAATGATTTTACTGTTGGTATAATATGTTATCTTATTCATGCTTTTTGCTCTCTGATACACTTTATAACCCATGAAAGCAACTATATTTTATACAGGAAACACACTTCCAATAACATAGACATGTTGACAGATAGATATGTTCCTTCAAAGAAATTGCTAATAGGGCTGGAGAGTTGGTTCAGTGGTTAATAGCGCTTGTTTCTGCAGAGAGCAAGTAACTCCAGTCCTTGGAATCCAATGTCCCTTTTTGACCTCTGATGGCACATATGCTGTGCAATACATATATATACATGAGCAAAACACTCATATTCATTAAATAATAAAGAAATGTAACAAAATATAAAGAAATTACTGAGATTTATATTTAATCTTTAATTTATACACACATGTACAAATATGGGTATGACTACGTACATATATATATGGTTACATATAATATAAAATGGAGGCATAAGTGTATATAACTGTATGAATATTAATAAAATGTAGCTGCTTATATATATCTTTTATAGGAAACTAAATAATGTCTTAATCTTTAAGAAACTTTACCAAGTATATCATCCTTTCTAAAGTTAGATTATTCCTCAGCAAAGAGCAAATCCAGGAAGTTCATATTAAAAGTTCATATTTTTCCAATTTGATCCAGCTGTATATATATTTCTTTGCTCTTGGACGAGTAGTTGAAGAATTTTTATTTTTCTCATGGGCTAGATTCTCTTGGGCATTATAAACATCCTCTCCCCTTTATTGATGTAATGATAAACAGCCCAATTTACTATGCTTTCTCCAAATATGTCACGTTGTTCCCTGAGGCACTGTACCTTCCCATTGTTAAAATTGCTGACCTCATTCCACCTGTTTCTGAGGAGCATGAGTATTTTTGAAACTGTGCCATTGTAAGGAATAGTTTAAATAACTAACCTGCTTAGACTGAAGGGTGGAAAAGGAGAACTGTTACATGCATTTTACACAAAATCTAGGAGATTATGAAACTAAAGCCTAGAGTCAATCAGGAGATTTCTTGGGCAGTAGCTTAGTCATGAGGAGTACTAATAAATCACTGGCTTTGGGAAACCATGTTTTAATTTGACCATTAAACCACTACAAAATTATTCACAGTGCGAGCCTCCCAAGGGTTAGGCTCAGGAGCAATTTAGTGTTAAAGTGACCTAGCAAAACAGCCACATATTATATAAGGTTATTTTTCCTCTATTGAATGAAGCCAGTTCTCTGGGTACTTATTCAGGTTGCTTGCCTCAATGTGTCCTAAAGGATTGGGTGAACTCCTTGATTGTGCTGTTTGCTCATGTTCATTTTTGATGCTATGGAGACTATAACATAGTCTGTCTTTGTTAGGAACTATGAACACTACAAGAACAATGTTTTGCATGAAGCTGTAATGTACCATGAGGAATGAAGCAAAATAAAAGATATTTTGCATTAGACATAAAGAATTTGAACAGAATTAGTAAAATTCTCATTTTTTGTCCTTATATAAATTATATGGAAATTATGAAAGATACACTAAAATGTATAAAATTTACAATCACATATAAAAACAAAATGATGGTATAAAATATTGGAAAGATATTTAAAGAATTGGCAGCTTTTAAACAAAAGGAAAAACTGTGAAGAATAATTAAGGAAAGCACTGGCTGTATATGTGATCAATGTGGACATTATCTTGCTTAATAATAAATATATTTTCAAAAGTAGTAGCATTATAATAATTTTCAGGCTTTTGGGAGGATTATGACATTAAAAAATAACATAACTAGCAAAACATGCAGAGAACTTACCAGAAAACTGAAAAAAGGATTAAATAATACAGAAGATAATCTTCCTAAAGAAATTTAAAACACAATTCAATATGATGAGGACTACTTTTAGGAAGTGAGTTATTAAAAACATTGCAAACTTTGTTAAAGTTTAAGAGAAATTTAAGTAGAATTTGAAATGGTAACTGTAATTTCTATATTGCGAAATATGCCTACGAAGTCTATGGATCCTCCACCTCCTCCTCTTATAAAACATGGAGACTCGAGTCAGACTCAGAAGCACACATTCAGATCAGTAGTTAAAAAGAAAAGATTCCAAATGAGATCTCTGATTATGTGACAATTTATCATTTCCTACAAATGAGATTTGAAACCACCAAAGGACAAAACATTTAAATATTTAAATGTTGTCAGAATATATTCCTATAATATAAAAAAACTATGTAGAATTTAAGTTAGATTAATACAAAATACCTTTTATAAATTTACATTTGAGACCCATTTGATATGTACAACTTTACTGCTAAGTCCATAACCAGACATACCAAAATTAAGAAAGTGTTGCTATGGCATTGGCATGCCACTGGGGCTGGCTTCCTGGTTTGGACAGGCTCCTGCCTATAATCCAGTCACTTCCATATCACTTACAAGAATCACAATATATTTATTCTTCTATCAGCCATCTGAGGATCTTTTCCATACGCATGAGGTATGCCCCATTCATTAAGGAGACGTAAAACTTGATATCCAACACAGGAAAGTTTGCCATGAAAGTTACTCCAATCAGACATATTACACGTTTATTGTTGTGTGACTTCTCACCATTCAGTAAGGAGTATTTTCGAGTCACCATGGCATAGAAGGTCTTGTTCCATCTTGCAAGGGGAAAGGTAGCCATATTCAAATTGCTCCACAGCTCACCACCCCCATTGAGAATTATCAGCCTGGTTGTATACCTTATCATGCATTTCCAGAGCTAGGCATCCACTCCTTGCCTACTCATTATTGGTCATATCCATCTCTGTGCAGACATTAATGACATTGAGTGAATTTTCCTGAAGAAAATCTCTTTTACCTTGTTTAAATAATGGATTCCTGACATGAGTGAGGAATCAACTGAATCAACATAAAGCCCCATGCAGTATGGCTGACAACTCATATGAGACATATCCCTTAAGTTCTCTGTCTCTACCTCCATCGTAGCTAAGCTGAGAGTCAATAGTTCTGCTGCACCAAGAAATGAATTGGAGGCTCGATTTTTAGATACAGACTTCCTGCTATGGTCAAAGCTATTTGACTTGAGTGAGTGACTTTATCCTCAGCCCCCAGAGAACAGGTTACATTCATTTAAGAAATGGTGTAGGTATTAAGATGGTCTATCCATAAAGTCATTCACCAACTGATTGAATGAACAATGGTTCTGCTTGGAGGGTGGCACGGACATTGGGTGAGGGTAAGAATTTGGTTCATTAGCTGTGATTTGAGGGTCATTGAAGTATAGCCTTATTACAATGAAATCCAATGCCTAAAAATTGTTCTTATTTTGGGCTTGTACGACAGTAGGAGCCAAGATTTTAAACTCTACTAAATACAAAACAAACAAAAAGACTTCATATACTTATGCTCATTTAGGAAAATACCAGTAGTGATGTATTATTTTGAAGTATACAGTTAATATGTTTGGAGTTATTTAAAATTTATATTGAGAACAATGTATTTTCACTATTGCTGTAGATGAGCATCTACATAAGACTGTTAAATTGATTGCTGTTTTATATCAAACAACTTTTATAATACTTATTTGTATTATAATACTTTATAAATTTTAAGGAATATGACAAAAAAGATATTGTAGGTATTGAAGGGGGGTCTTTGGGCGGAGTGGGGGTACAAAAGGGAAACAAGAATGTGATTTAATTCTATTTACTTAAAATATGTTTTTAAATATTAACAAATTCAGATAAATTGAAATCATGTAACTTTTCTCATCATAATCCAATAAAAGTTTAAAAAAAAAAAAGTTCTGTCTCAGTTGCATTTAGCACCAGTTGGGCGAATGCCCTCTTCCCATCAATTGCTTATTACCTTTATCACCTGAAGGATATGCCTCATGACTCCTATATCTAATTCCCTGGGCCTTACAAGTTTTTGTTTTGTTTTGTTTTGTTTATTTTTTTAGCTTCCATGAGCATACCCTCCAGAATGGAATGGTTCAGTTTAGTGGAAATCACTATACCCCTCAGAGTCTTGAAACTCAGGAAAACCTATTTCTTCTTTGTTGCCTAGTCAAGGGCTTGGCTCTGGCAGAAAGAACAGTCAGTACACTAAAACTCCAAAGGTTCTAAGAGAACAATTTCCTCCTCTTTAATCCTATTTCAGATAGTGCCATGGTGTTCTAATGGCATCCTCGTTCTGATCATGTCGCCTTTCTCTCATTCTAACAATTCTCCACAGAAGCAAAAATTTAAACTAGGTTAAAAAAAAAAGAAAGTCTTTTCCTAAAACTCACAGAAATGGTCTTTATTGAGGCTGCTCTACTGTACTAGTTCGCTCTGAGCTTTCTTTCTCATAGGTGTGTGCCTGTGTGCCTGGCTCATTAGGCACCTGCGGCATCGCTAAGACTTCATCCAAGTTCTTGCAAAAAACAAAACAAAAAACAAAAAAACACTTCTCAGCTCATGTTCCAGTTCATTGAACCCCTCCTCCTCCAGGATGCTAAATTTAAACAATTTTACTCATTTTTCTTTTATTCTACAGCCTTGGAAATGGTGGGAAGTTCCTGACAATGCTATAACATTGTGTGCTAGAAGTTCATGTTTCCTTTTTCAATACTGGGATAACAGTTTTCTACAAGCCCAAACAACAGACTAGTTTTGTAGCAGACTCATATTACTACAAAAGCTAGTAGAGAACTAAATTTGGTCTTAAATTATTCTTTAGAAGTGATCTTCTCCTTTAAAAAAGCAAGAAACTATTTAAATTGCTCACTTTGACAATTCATTTATTCAACATATATCGCATATCTCTCATGTGTCGTGAACTGCCTCACAGACTTGAAGATACAAAATGCAGGAGTGCGAGTTTTTCTCTCCAAAGAGTTCAGTTTACCACCTGGGAATGGAAAAGCAAGCATGTAATTGCAGTTACAGTACTGCAAATGCTGCGATGATAAAAAGGATGAAAAGACAACATACACTAGAAAGAGATAGACAAGGAACTGAGAACTGGTTTCATCTCGGTATAAAGACTGTGCAGATACTGTAAAGAGAGCTGGAAGAAGTGACTCTACTTAGAGAAATATAAGATGGCTTGGTACTTCTTAAACCAAATTGTGTGGATAACTATGGAATGGGGAAATTAGGGGGGTGTTTCAGATTAGAGATGTTTCTGCTACATACCAATGAGTTTAAGCATTATTCACTTGAACCACACACATGTAGAAAAGAATTCCCTGAAATCACTTAAAAATAGAAATAATTCAAACAAATGTCTAGTTTCTCTTGAAATATCACCCCATCTCTCTATAGCACTGGGCTCATACACTATATTTTTAACAGTGGCTAACTCTGAGCAATTGTTTTCCTTTTCTTCTGAAGCTCACTTGAAGTAGAAATTTCTAGTTTCTTTGGAAAGTGAGTTATGTCAAACAATGTTTTGTTGGGGCACAGAGGTGAAAGGATGTCTTGCTAAAGCAAACACGTGAAAGAATATTTTCCTGAAGCGGACACACTTGAACGGATGTTTCGAAATAGCAAACACGTGAAAGGACCTGTGATGATGGAGTATAAATATGACCCCACGGACAGTGGAGATGAGCACTGAGCCTTGGTTTGCTCCGCCTCGCTATTCTTCACTAACAACACACATGTGTTGGTCCACCTTACAAAGTTTTGTTGAGCTCAACTTGTGATAACGGTGGAATTGTGAGAAACTCACCCAACAACTGCTCTTGATGTTCCTGTGGCAGCTTGCTGCTTCTGTAGCCTCACCTCAGAATGGTTGGCAAGTCTGGCGGTTTCTTCAGGATTGAACTACAGCTGCCTTGTGTCTGTTTGCTGAGAGAACTGGACTGTAGATGCTGGTTTGTGCCTGGTGTCTGCCTGCCTAGAGGACTTACCTGCAGGTACTGAATCGTATTCAGGGTTTGCTGTGGGACTGAACTGCTGATAAGAAGATCAAAATCACTCCCAAAGAACTATTGCCGAACAGGTCCACTTCCTTCATCTCCTAATAACTTTTCTCTTCCACTACCTCTGCTGGGTGGTGGGCTAGAGGAGAGGTTAAAACTTTCTTTTCTTTTTTTTTAGGTTTTTTTTTTCTTTTTTTTTATTAGATGTTTTCTTTATTTACATGTACATTTTCCCTTTCCCAGGTTCCCCTCCAAAACAAACAAACAAACAAACAAAAACAACAAGAACAAACCCCTTTTGCCTCCCCCTTCCCCATGCCTGTCACCCCATCCTCTCCCACTTATTGGCCCTGGCATTTCCCTACACTGGGGCACAAAACCTTCACAAGGCCAAGGTCCTTTCCTCCTATTGATGATCGAATTTGCAATCCTCTACTATACACATGCTGCCAGTACATTCAATCCTACCCTGTATAGTCCTTGATTGGTGGTTGAGTCTCTGGGAGCTCTGAGGGTACTAGTTAGTAATTGTTGTTCGTCCTAAGGGGCTGCAAACCCTTCAGCTCCATAGAACCTTTCTCTAATTCCTTCATTGGGGACAGTGTACTCAGTTCAATGAATGGTTGTGAGCCTCTACATCTAAAAGACTCAGGTGATAGCAGATGCTGGAGAGGTTGCGGAGAAATAGGAACACTCCTTCATTGCTGGTGGGATTGCAAACTGGTACAACCACTCTGGAAATCAGTGTGGCGGTTCCTCCGGAAATTGGACATAGTTCTACCAGAGGACCCAGCCATACCACTCCTGGGCATATACCCACAAGATGCTCCATCATGTAATAAGGACACATGCTCCACCATGTTCATAGCAGCCTTATTTATAATAGCCAGAAACTGGAAACAACCCAGATGTCCCTCAACAGAGGAATGGATACAGAAAGTGTGGTACATCTACACAATGCAGTACTACTCAGCTATAAAAAACAATGAATTTATGAAATTCTTAGGGAAATGGATGGATCTGGAGAGTATCATCCTGAGTGAGGTAACCCAATCACAAAAGATCACACATGGTATGCATTCTTTGATAAGTGGTTATTAGCCCAGAAGTTTGGAATACAGGAAGAACGACCCACAAACCACAAGAAACTTAAGAAGAAGGAAGACTAAAAGGTGGACATTACATTCCTTCTTAAAAAGGGGAATCAAACACCCACAGAAGGAGTGGCAGAGATTAACTATGGAGCAGAGACTGAAGGAAGGACAAGCATATAGCTATCTCCTAAGAGGCTCTGACAATACCTGACTAAAACTTTCTTAAAAAGTAGGTTGCAAGAAGTTTATGCCTACACTCACTCTTTGGGGGAGTGGGGGGGCAAAATTTGCTTGTACATTTTATAAAACTACTTACTTGGCTAATTTCAGTATGTATTTATAACTGACTGTCATAGACAGGAGATATTAATACAAAGGGATTCCATGACTAAATGTTTTATAATAACAACTGGAGGTAAGATATTACAGTGTCTAGAGAAGAGTATATGAGCAGGCTAGGTGGGGGTAATAGCAAGAGAACAAAGCCAGAAGCCTTTAAAGAGGCAATGACAAGGGAGCACAAAATACATGGGACCAATGATCTTAACATCAAACAAAATATACCTATTAGGACAGGGAAACAGGGTTGGAGAGATAGCTCATTGAGAAAAGCACTTGACATGCAAAAGCAAAAAAAACAAAGTTTAACTTTGCAGGATCCACTTTATAAAATGTTTACTGTAGCATGAACCTGCAATTCCATTGCTCCTGTGAAGAGATGAGAGACTGAGAAGGAGAACGTCTGGGAGCCACTGGCTAGCCTGCCTTCTGTAAGTAGCAGTGGAAAAGATTCCTGACTCAAACAAGGTGACAGGGAGTAACACTCAAGATTATCATCTGACATCCATACACAGGTCATGGCACATGTTCATCTATATTCCCTCTCCCTCTCCCTCTCCCTCTCCCTCTCCCTCTCCCTCTCCCTCTCCCTTTCCCCCTCTCCCTCTGTGTCTGTCTGTCTGTCTCTCCCTCCATCCCTCTGTCTCTCTTCTTCCTTCCTTCTCTCTATGACATACAAGAAATAGAGGCAGATACACAAACACATCCACACACACACACCTTATGTAAGAATTTTTTAAATTGGAAAATAGACAAGGACAGGCCTTAAAGAGGGGTGTGTTTGTTTGCCTCTCTGTTTATGTGACACTGACCTAAACGAATTTAGAAAACAGTTTGTTTGTATTATACTTACACCTTATTTTTCATCATTGAAGGAAGTCAGGACAGTAATTCAAGCTGGAACCTAGAGACCAGAGCTGAACTAGGGACAATGTGGTGACAATGTTTACTGGCTCTCACTTGGCTCATTTTCAGTATCTCTCATATACAACCTAAGACTACCTTCCAGGACTGGCACTGTTCACAGTGTACTGGGACCTCTCCCATTTATTAATGATCAAGAAAACGCTCCCACAGACATGCCCACAGGCCAATCTGACGGAGGCAAATTCCTCCTTTGTAATTCCTTTGTCATAGGTATATCAAGTTGACAAGACTGGTTATCACAGTAAACAAGGATAAGTATTTCCACAATTTGGGTCTTTGTTGTCCAGTAAACAGTAGAAATTGAATCAGGAATAAATAATAAAAGAAGATGTTTAAGGAAGCTTAGGCTTAGTCATGTTAAAGGTAAAATGTCTTTCAGAATTTTCAGTGGGCAGCTGAATATAAATGTCCAGTCTCTTGAGTCACCAAAATGGATCACACAATAGAGAATGTCTTAAGAATGAAATGTGTTAACTCTCTTACAGAACTCTATCATCTAATAAAGGAAGCAGGAAGCAGGAGAGGGTGGGTTGGTGAGCAGGGGGAAGGAAGAGGGAACAGGGTATTTTTTTTCAGAGGGGAAACTGGGAAAGGGGATATCATTGAAATGTAAATAAAGAAAATATCTAATTAAAAACTGTTCGAGTATAAAAAAAGAAAACAAACAAAAACAAAGAAACAGAAAACAATAAAAAAAGAAAGATGTCTATGTACCCTACAAAGAAGAGATCTCACACAGAA
>JADRCD010226667.1:0-14332 GCA_019843815.1 Montemys delectorum
TCCTTGGCATATACCCAGAAGATCTCCAACATGTAATAAGGACACATACTCCAATATGTTCATAGCAGCCTTATTTATAATAGCCAGAAACTGGAAACAATCCAGATGTCCCTCAACAGAAGAATGGATACAGAAAATGTGGTACATTCACAATAGAGTACTACTCAGCTATTAAAAACAATGAATTTATTAAATTCTTATGCAAATGGATGGATCTGGAGGATATCATCCTGAGTGAAGTAACCCAATCACAAAATAACAAACATGGTATGCATTTACTGATAAGTGGATATTAGCCCAGAAGCTCAGAATACCCAAAGTGCAATCCACAAACCACAAGAAACTCAAGAAGAAGTAAGACCAAAGTGTGGATACTTAGATCCTTCTTATAAGGGGTAACAAAATACCCATGGAAGGATTTGAAGAGACAAACTGTCGAGCAGAGACTGAAGGAAGGGCATTCCAGAAACTGCTCCACCTGGGAACCCTTCCCATATTCAATCACCAAACCCAGACACTATTGTGGATTTCAGCAAGTGCTGGCTGACAGGAGCCTGATATTGCTGTCTGCTGAGAGCCTCTGACAGTGCCTAGCTAATATAGTAGTAGAGGCTCACAGTTATCCATTGGACTGAGCACAGAGTCCCCATTGAAGAGCTAGAGAAAGGACCCAAGGAGCTCAATGGTTTTCAGCCCCTTTGGACAAACAACAATATGAACTAACTAGTAATCTCAGAGTTAGTTCCCAGGGAGGAAATCACCAACCAAAAGTACACATATTGGGAGTCATGGCTCCAGCTGCATATGTAGGAAAGGATGGTCTAGTCGGTCATCAATGGGAGGAGAGGCCCTTCATCCTGTGAAGGTTCTATGTCCCAGTGTAGGGGAATGCCAGGGCCAGGAAGCAGGAGATGGTGAGTTGGTGAGCACCAGGAGCAGGGAGAGAACAGGGTTTGTTGTTGTTGTTGTTGTTGTTGTTTTTATTGTTTTTGTTTTTTGTTTTTTGGAGGGGAAACTGAGAAAGGAGATATCATTTATCATTTGAAATGTAAATAAAGAAAATGTATAATAAAAAAAACAAGTTGAAAGAAAAAAATTTAAATTGAAACACGCAGAGGAAAAGGCAAAATATGCCAGAGAAGATAATGGAGCCTGCAAAGTAAGAAAGATAACAAGTAGATCAATAACAACACGAAAAGAGATATGGGGTAGGGCTTGCCTAAGTCTGACAAAACTGTGGCGATATTTAAGAATGTTTGCAAATCCCAGTCAAGATAAAGAAGAAAACTGCACATCAATACATCCCCTTTAAATAGAAGAAACTGTGTTATGCATCCTACAAACTAGAGGGGGAAAGCCATCCATATGTGCAGACAATCCATGCTACTGAAAGAAGGCAGGGGTGGTAGAGCAGGAAAGAGTGTGGCTGTGTCCAGGAGATGATGGTTGAGTTATATCTGAACTATAGTAGGATTTTGTTTGATGAAATAGTGTATGAAGATGGAAGCAATGATAGTCTAGAGTTTACAGGTCAGGACCTACAGGTTCTACAGCAATAGAGTACAATTACAGGCTGAAATGGCAACTGGAAGATAGAGACAAGTGATGATCTTGAAGATATCATTGTTATTTTGAATTTTCTGGTACTGGTTATGAAAGTAAGGCTGAAGGGATGGCTCTGTACTTAAGGGTGTTTGCTGCTTTTGCAGGGGACACAAGTTTTGTCCCCAGTGATCAGATCAGTGGCCTAGAACCACCTGCCTTTCCATCTCCAGGAAATCTGGCATCATCGTCTGACTCCTGTGGGTACCTGTATATACATATATATATATGTATGGATGTGCACCCACACATGTACATAATTAAAAATAAAAATCTTTTAAATCTTTTATAAAGATAGTGATGTACCATCAACACCTTTAAATAAGGCGCAGTGACTCAAAATATCATGGCTTATTTTGTCAACGCAAGAAGCAGATAGTGGTAAAAAGAAACCCAGGTCTCTTTGTAGAACTTTTTTACAGGTTATGGAATAGTCTTTATGTCCATCTTCAAAACCAGGTTAGGTGATCATGTGTTTTGTGTTTGTGCATGCATTTATGTGCTGTATTATATTTACTAAATTTCATATGCTGAGCTAAATGTTTTATTAATTTTTCATGTTTATGTGTTGTGGGATATATTAAAAATTAACTTGCCAACTCTCTGTGTTCCTGCTTCCCTCAACTCACCAACTCCCTGGTGGGGCCGGGCCACATTCCTGCTCTAGTGCCAGCAACTTGCAGGCCACAGGGCTCCAGTCAGGTGATCTTAACTCAGCGGTCTCTCTGCCTGCCAACTTTCCTCTGGGCACCCCCACCCCCTCAGTTCCTCTTGCTACCACACAATGCCCCACACACTTCAGGGTCAGCCATCACAACAGCCAATTACTAATCAGATTTATGTATCAACAAAATCACAATTTATAAGATGTTAATACCATAATTTCAGAGCTAACTGATAATTGCTTTATCCCAATCATTCTAACCTTATGATATCATAACTACCTGTGCTTGGTTCCAGCCATGCTGGTTCACATCAGACTCCATTCTCCTTTCTCTCCTCCCCTGATATGTGCTCTCTCTCTCTTTCTCTCTCTCTCTTGGTCTCTCTCTCCCTCCCTCTCTCTCTCTGCAACTCTTATCTCTACCTCTCTTTTCACTGTTCAATCACAGGCCTCCTCTGTACTAATGTAATTGGACAGGGGAAATGCTTCAGCATTTATGTGTATGTGTAGTATGTGAAAGTAGAAAGGGGACTTTGACAGAAGTTAAAGAGTTCTAAAGGGAGCAAGGAGAGGCAACAAGAAAGGATAATGGAGTTTATATGACATGATAGTATAAAGAGGAAATAGTCCAAGGAATGTAGGGTAACAGGACAAGCAAGGAGGAAGAAAGGAAAGGAGTGGAAGTAGGGAATAAGAACAAAATATAACTATACATAGAATGTAGAATATGGAATATGCAATATACAATATAGAAGAATATAGATTATAGAATAGAATTTGGAATATAGAACATGGAATATGGAACATGGAATACAGAATATATAATATATAATAATATAGAACATAGAATATAGAATATAAAATTGAATATACTATATATTCAATATATACTATATATTATATGACATACCATGCAACATACATACAACACATATCATATCACAACTCACAACTCACATTTCACATCATATATCAATTATCACATATCATATATAATATATCACATGTATACTACATATCACATATCATGGCTCATTGTACACTATATAATTATACGCTATATAATTTTTACACATTATATATTACTTATTACAGTGTGTGTATTAAAACATCATGGTGAAGCTCATTATTTTTATGCTTGCTAAAACATTAGTGTCAAGCCAGATAGATGGTTCAGCAGTAAAAGCACTTGCGAAGCATGCCTGATACCTTGAGTTCAGTCCACAGAACTCACATATATGGCCAGAATGTGTGATATACCATCTGTAATTCCAGCAATCCTCTGAAGAGATGGGATGGGGAGATGGAAGAATCCCTCAGAAAGGAGATGGAAGAATCCCTCAGAAATTTATAATCCAACTGAACTGTTTTGGAGTGTGAAGGGTGACAAAGACAAGAGAGACTCTTGTTCAACAAGCAAGAGACCTGACTCACAAAAGTAGTCCTCTAACCTCCTACAGGTGTATCATAACACACAGGCACATGCCTCTCCTTCTTACAAATAAGAAAGTAAATACGAAAAAAGGAACAGTCAGAGTTTCACCTGGGAAGAGATATGGGACAGGCCTCTCCCCATGTTTCTCTTTTCCCTCCTCCTCCCTCTCTCCCTCCCCCCCTCCTTCTCTCTCTCTCTCTCTCTCTCTCTCTCTCTCTCTCTCTCTCTCTCTCTCTCTCTCTCTCTCTCTCTTTCTCTGAGTGTCCTCATTCCTACCTTTTCTGCCTGCCTAACGTATACTCTCCTTCTGGGAAGCCACACGAAGGTGATAATCTCCATTAATTACTCTGGGAAAAATTATGTTTTCCACATACCTAGACTATTTAAAAAAATCTTCTCATTACTGTTAGGGTTTCATTTTATCATAGTCCCTCATGGAACAGCATGAGCAAGGCATCATCTGTTGTATCAGCATCCTGTACTAGCCTATGAACATCCACAGGCAAGACTAGCTTTATTCATTATCTAACAGACAACCCAGCTAGAAATGCTATTCCATCCTCATTGTAAGAAGAAAATGAAGAATCAGGAATTAGGAGATGGATAAAATACTGTTGTACAGGTATGTGGACTAGAGGTCAGACTCAACACCCATGTAAATGCCAGGTGATCTGTGATAGCTTACCTGTATTCCAGTGCTTGTAAGAGTAAAACATATGATGGCTGGAAGAAGCTGGCTAGATGGAATATTTGAATTCATGATTTCTGTGTTCATGGCAGAGATCCTGCCACAATATATATATAAATAGAAATCAATAAGACTTCTGACATAAACCTTTGTCTTTCACATTGCAGGTACACTCAAATACATGCATATCTGCCCACATATGTGAACATACAGACACACACACACACACACACAATCATATGAAGGGCCAATTTCACTTTGGCTTTTAAAGCTTTGCCTCAGAAATTATGAGGATGTTGTATCTGTTACGGGTTTTTAGCCAAGGCAAGTCATGTGGCTTCACTTAAGCTGATAAGGTCAAGAAAGGGTGTTCCAAGAGAACTTGGAATCATGATGAAAAAGCAGATTAGCCTTGCAACCAATGTAGGATATAACTCTATATTTAAAGGATTAAATAATGTATACGTAAAGCACTTTGAAAAATGTGGAACATTCCACAGGCATTAATTCTTGGCTATAGTGGAAGAATAATGATAAGGATGTTCAGATAAGGGTGACAGTAAATCAAACATGAAATTTAGGAGATGGTTGTGCCCATATGGATAATGATAAAGGTAAAATAAATAGGAACTGAGCATAGAGAAACAAGCATCCCAGGTGTCAGGGATGGCAAGTGTCCGGACTGTATAGCAAAAGGCACATCTAAGCACCGACATGTTCAGTGGACCTTGAAAAGAAAGCATATGTTCTTATAGTCTCTCTGGAAAGGTGTCAACTGGTGAAGAACATGCCAAGTGATGCCAGTTACAGAAGCAAAGATACCCCCACTGTAAGAGCACAGAGATTTCCTGGATTTGCAGAAGACAGACAGTAGGAGCACAGCCATGCTAGTAGTGGGGTAGTGGGATGAGTCTGTACTCTCTTGAGAGCTCAAAACACAGCCTAGATTCTGAGTTCTTTGTTAGTCGTGCAACCCAGAAAGAGCCACAGAGATGAGATCATCGCCACCATTTAAACAGCAGAAATGCTCAGTCTCATGCTGTCAGGGAAGCTGTCACTATGGAAAAGAAAAGGAGAAAGTCCCTAAATTAGTATTGAATCTCATCCAAGAACTGTCAATATTTTTGGAAGCCCCCAGAGAACAAATGTTTTCTTGATCCTGGCGAGATATGAAGTGTTGAAAAGAGACTCTCTCCAGGCTGAATGATGGTGGCCAGTCAGTATCACATTCAATGGGTAACATTAAAGACAGACCATTGGCTGCTTGAAAAGAGAACAAAATGCATCATGTGTGAGCTGATAAGAACATGTGGGAAACCTTTCAGAACATTCAAAGCAGAATACATGTGGTATGTCTGTGTTTATGTCTAAAGCCTGGGTCTTCCTAGTTTTTGCACTAAATTGTTATAGAGAAGGATCATAAACTATATCTCCTCCAGGTCACCTTATTGTGGGAATTCCCAAAGGTATGCCAGTCATGGTTACTGTAGTTTCATCTGGAGTTATGTCATGGAACTCATGATGAGGAATACCTTTCTAAAGGTATGGAAAACCTATAGGAAAGGCACAACTAATAGAAAGATAATTAGCCTCTCTCTGGGACACTAATTTCGTAGATTTCTTAAAGGGGAAATTTTCAGATGCTGTGTGCTGACTCCACTTCTGCATCTGGCAGCAGTTCTTTTTAGTAATGACATTTGTACAGTATATCTGTCCCTGTTCAGATCTACTTTTCCTGATAAACTGGGGGAGTGGGTCCCCTCATCATGATTCTTTTCTTCTAAAGAGAAATAGGGTGGTAAACTTAGTAACACAGGGTTCAATTTCAGCTACTGCTTGGAAAACCACACTTAATGATATGTCCATGAAGTTTTCCTTTAATAGGCTCATGTACTTAAGGTCTGTTCCCTAGTTGGTGGTAGTATTTAGGAAAATACTGAGAACTTTAAGAGAAAGGAACTAGTTAGAGGAAATGGGCCACTGGCAGCCAGGACTTTCTGGGGAGGTTGTCCCTATCTCATATCTATCTATCTATCTATCTATCTATCTATCTATCTATCTATCTATCTATCTATCTATCTATCTACCTATCTACCTACCTACCTACCTATATATCATATATCTATATCTATACCTATATCTATACCTATATTATCGATCTATATCTAAACCTATCTATATTATATATCATTCCTCTATGTATTATCTACATCTATATTATCTACTTATATTGATCTATCTATCATCTATCTCTATTTCTTCTCTCTCTTTGCATGGTATGTATGTGTGTGGGGGGGGGTTCACCTAGTGTAAAGATAAAATATCCACTACCGTGTACCTATGGCCCAAAATTAAGACCAGATAAATTTTCCCTCTTTAAATTGTCTCATTAGGAATTTTGTTTCAATGGGAAAAAATATGACCATCATATAACTCATCCTTGGTTTTCTTTTCTTGTATGAGCTGTTACTCACCCTATCTACCTCTATTTGTTTTACTCTTATGGATGCTATTTTACCAACCATGTCTGGTGTTTATCACAGCAATAGAAAACATAATTAAAGCAAATGTAGATGCTTTGGCCTGTACTTCCTGAGTCATTCTATCTCCTGCAGACTTGGCAAGATCTTAAAGTTCTGGAAGGTTACCAGGAGCTCATAATTAATACCAAATTAATGCCATGTCCTTTGACCAAGCAACTTTCAAGTTCATACCCCTTTATGTTCTCTAGGTTTAGTTAGGGAGTAATAGGTGGGTCTAGATCATACCTTCTCATTGTAACCTAGCCTATCAGCACATTACTCTGTGCCTCTAGTCTCCCTTCATTGCATTTGATGTGTTACAAATAGTGTTGAAATTATTGCCACTAATGAAGCAGTGTTTGGTGAATCTTAGAGAGTTCTTTCTGCTATAAAATGAAGTGTTTCCTATGAAAGGTATGACCACAGGGAAAAAAATTATTGAAAATACACAGGACTGAGAAATCGGTGGAGAAAGAAGCAGAGATACAAGGGGAAAGCATGCAGAAGAGGGCTAGCCATATCCAAATGATCTCTTAGCTTAGACCTGCCAAGGCACTGGGATTTAGCAGGTAGGAGGGTTAATGTGAGCAAGAATAGGCAAGAAGAACCAGGACAGAAGGAAGAGTTCCACTCTACCATTCCAAACACAGTGCTGGCGTAGAAGGGCTGGAGTCCAAAGAGATGCAAAAGAGACCAAGTGAAATCAATGATTCAGGTGAAAGCAACCTTTCACTCTTCTGTAGTTCTGTGGATCCCTGTCAATACCATTGCTCTGCATGCCTAGGTCTTAATCTCTGTCCACCGAATTGTAGGATTTCTGAGAGGAAATTCTTAGGTTAAGGTCTTTAACATAATAGGTTTTCACTGAGCATCTGTTGAATGTGTGAAAAGGAGTAAATAAATGAATGTAAAAAAGTATAATACCTTCATGTGGCAGACATCTAATAAAATATATTACGTAGAGTATAAACATTAAGTCAATATAAATGCACAAGGAGATGCTAAATATTAACTATTAAGGAGAATTTTCTCTGTAAAAAACATTGCTGAAGGTGTTTTGAAAAAGGAACCTCAGAAAACAACAAAAACATCTTTCATTTCTCATTCAGCTACTGATTACCCCAAATGTCTATTTAAACATTGTTAATGTGTCTTCTGAAATTGCCTCTTGATTGACACCACAAGTAGCACCTCAGGCCTCATGCTGCAAATCCAGCTAGCTAGCTCCTTTCACACTTAACAGCTAATTTCAGAGGTGAGACTCAGTACACAGGTCCGTGAATATCCAAGACATTTAAATTTATCTGCGATTTTTCAGGCTACCCCCACCTGTAGTTCCCATGGGGTTCATATAATGATTTGGGCTTAGGTGAAACATGCTGTGTCCATGTTTTCTGTCTTAGAGTTCCCAGCCCTGATGGAATATGAATGTCTGGTTTTCAAATACAGCAGAAAGTTTATGGTAGAAAAATTAGCATGTGATGAAGCTACAGAAGACACTGGGCTTGTGGTTAGACATGGTGAGAAGTTGGTCTTGAAGATTAGAGAAGGGTGATTACATTCTTATAGTTGGGGGTTTGAAGGGCAAGACAGAACATACACTGACAGAAGTGTATATTCTGCACATATTCAAATTTGATCTGAGAGACAAAGTGGGTATGTTCGGGGTGATTTAGGCCAAAGTTACAGAGGAAAGGCACGTGTTCTGTGAAGAGCTGTTTGGACTGTCAGCACATCATGTGTGTGAAGGGGACCAAGGGTGGGGCTGAAGCCTTCTTCATTCCCTCCCAAATGTAGCTTCAAAATTCCTCTGCCATGGCATCTTTGCCTCACCAAAGACATTGAATTTTATTTTGCCATGTCTAATTCAGCAAATTAGTCACATAATCAATCTAACCATAAGTTGTCCTAAGGAGCAAATCATTGACATTATTAGAATTCATTCTTGAAATTATCATGCTGTAGGTTTTCCTTTCCTCTAGGAGAGTAAATACCAAATAGATGATTGAGCAGAGTACTTGCCATCACAAAGCTAACAGGACAGCCTGTGGTAGGAAGAAAAACAAACAAACCTAACTTTCTTGGGCAAAGAATACATTTTATGTTGTTACATACAAATATAAGTGAACTGGAGGCATTGATTCCACTCATGCGCCTATGACTAAAACCAAACACAGGTCAGCACATATATGTAGGCACCCACTTGTGTGTACATCCAGTATGTGTGTAAACATACACACATTTGCATATGCACTCATGCACACACACACACACACACACACACACACACACACACATATTCATACCCTGTAAATTCTTCTGGTCTCTGAATTCACCTTGGCAGATTCTCTTTTTCTTCTTCTCTCTGTCTCTCCCTCTCCTATGTGGCTTGGTTGTACTTCCTCAGTCCATGCACCCATTGTCTCCCAAAACATGCATGCTCAAGCAAGTATATACACAGATGCACACTGATGTACAAGCACGAACAAGGCATGTGTGCGTGTATAGTTTACCACACCACAGACCGTGAGGCAGATGTCTCTTGCTGTCCTCTCAACACGTTTTTGGGAAACTGGTTTCCATCTTTGTTTTCTCTGCATGTGTCTCTCCTCCATTAATCTCTCAAAAGCACACAGAAGCTCTTCTTATACATATCATGCCCACATATTCCTTCCATTGCTTGATTAATATACTTCTGTATTCTAGAACTGTTTAGGAATGTTTCTGGAGAATGCTAAAAGGACATAGAATTGCTAATCCTTACCAGAATTCACTGTTATGGTCACACCATTTCTTCTGGGACAGTACCCTGGGACAGTGTCAGATAATGCGAATGACACCGTGACTTTTGTCACTACCTGGCCATAAGATCTCAAGAAAATCTCCTGGTCATTCTGTATCTGTAGCTCCTCAGGGATGACAAGGGCTCCCATACCTGCCCCATGAGCTCTGCAAATGGAATCATGGGGAAGGCTAGGTTCTAATTCTTTTCTTCCTCTTATTGTGGATAAGCCTGCCAGATTATTCTGTGTGCCATCATCCTCAAATTTCCAATGCTCACTCTGGAGAGCCAAGGATGATATGACAGAAACAGGACAGATGTCAGTGAGGTGAGTGGCTAGACTGTGGCGGTAAAAACATGTCCCATCTGACTCACAATGCCTGTGATTTTCCTGGCCTGTGAGCACTAGAGAATATTTTGTCTTCCCATGCCTCAGTCTCTGCTTAGTCCCTCAGAGACTCTGCTTTCACATCCACTGACAGTGATGGCACTCACTTCTAGCATCAGAGAGAACCCTGGAACAGGTCCAAGAGAGATAGAGAGGGTTTAATATAAGTACCAGAAATGTGCCTAGCAAATAGGTAATGCTTCATAAATGTTATCTATTATTGGTATTGTGATTCTCTGAAAGAACATGAGTTACAGTCACCTATTGACTAATGACATGTAGTCTAATCTGAGGCCAACTGACTCACCTGAGTTTACAGAACCAACAGAGACTAGGGGTCAAGCATAGGAACTAAGAAGCTCAGCCAAACTCTGTCCATTTGTCAGATTGTCCTGTAAAGATACAAAGCTGTAATCAGAGATAGTTTCCTAAAGTAGTGCGGAGAGGCTTAAAAATGAATTTGACTCTACCAAAAAAAAAGGGGGGATCATAATAACACTGTAATGCACTCATTTATTCTGAAGGCTTGGGAAACACTAGACTATGCAAAGTTATCAAGCAGAAAGACACACAGGTTGTCATTTGGTCTGAAATTCTACCATCCTCTCTAAGAAAGAGAAAGGGTCCAGCTACAAGAGATCCAGGGTTGTGTGGCACTGGAGCAAGGCTGGAAATTAGTAAAAGTATAGCTGTCTGCTCATTAGCTGAAGAAGAACAGAATGCTCAGCCAGTGCCCAGCTCCAAAGACAAGATGACAGGGTCATTGTTGAGCATCAGAGCCTATATTTTCCATTAGATTTTGTTATTCATCCATACACTTAAGTGTCTTTATGCTGCCCTCCACAAAGAACCCAAGTCAGGACCAATGACAAATGACTTTAACTGCCACATTTGGGGTACTGAGGCAGATGGGCCAGGAGTTTGTATTCAATTTTGGCCACAGGTGTGATTCTGTCTCAGAAAACAGACAAAGCCCAGGCCATGATCTTCTGTCTCAGGTATCAGATTCTCTGAGAATACCTGAGCTGTGCTTGCTGACCATAGAGCGCTCTGGAGGACAAAGTCAGCTATACTTAATTTCTGGAGCAGATATAATGGGTTGAGGATACTGAAGAAACAAGGTCTGAGCATGTGCTGAAGAGACAGCTGTCTAGAGATTGTTCAGGAATGGTCCGGGGACAAATGTGCTTACTTGATATTGAGTAGATGGGACATAGAGAGTTTAAATATTAGGTCCAGCAGGCCTCAGATTGAACTACTGTTAATCACAATGATTTATATAAATTATTTAAGTCCTTGGTGCCTATAATATAGCCTGCTTATGAGAGGAATTTTTAATTCCATTATCATATAGATTTATTTAATGTTTATAGAATAACTTGTTCTAACTAAGAGACACTCAAACCTAGAGACTCAAATAATAATAAAAAAAAAGTGTGTTTGTATTTCCATAGATACACAGTGAATTAGAGATCACAGTACCATGCAAGACATAAAAATGTGAGACATTCCTCCATGCTTCTGCTATGTAGAAACTTCAAGTTTGTGTTTTTGGTTACTTGGTCCAAGCTGATTCACCAACACAAACAGCACATTGCAGTTAAGGGGATAATAAAAAGCTGAAATAAATAACTATGAGATCCTGACCCCTATGATGGAGAATCATGATCTGGGATTTATGTCTTTTTCTTTTTTACTCAACCTCTTAAGAATTTATTTTGACATTTATGAAAATTTCTTCATTTCTATCACCAGACCAAGACTCTCATCCATGTGTAGGTACACGCCATGCTTGAAAACATAGTTTGTTTGCCACAGGGCCAATGAACATCAGAAATAGTATGGTAAAAATATGGAGATAATACACAAGAGGAGATGGATGACAGGGTCTCCTCACTAAGATTGGCTTGACTTTCACTCCAGCCACAGTCACAAGCCCCATGAAAGTACAAATCCTGGGCTCAAAATGCTGGGAATTTCCAGAAAAGTTTCAGTTTTCTTGTTACCATCAATTCTAGAATCCTCACTCTATCACATTCTCTATCAGGAGTTAGTGATTGTCCAGTGAAATATACTTCCACAAAATATATTCATACAAAGATTTAGGGAGAAGCAAGAAGAGAGGAAAGATGTGGAAGGTGTCACAAAATATTGTGTTGGTCCTTAGTGGCACATATGGAAGGTCTGACAATCCATCCAAATCAGGTTATCAGAAATGCAGGGGTGTCGAAGTTTGTTCACTAACCTGCTGTCACAGGGACACTACACAGCAGAAAAGCAATGGAACATCTTAACATCAGGAAATTACTTTCCATAGGAGCAGGGCTTGTGCTCAGTAATTCCGAGGAAGTGTGTAGAGAGGTAGGGATGGCTTTGGATTGGCTTCTATGAAGCAGAAGAAATTTAATAATTATGGCCCTGATAAAAATTATTTCTAGGCTCTAGAGAGATGGTTTAACAAGTAGGAGCCATGACTTCTCTTCCAGATGACTTGGATTTGGTTCCCAGTGGCCACATCATAGCTCACACCAATTCCAGAGGATGTAACATCCTAGTTTCGTCTCAATAACACCAGGCATGTACACAGCACACAGACATACATGCAGATATACCACCCACACATGCAATTTAAAAAACAGTATATCCAGTTTTATGTTTAGGTCTTCAATCCACTTGGACTTGAAATTTGTTCAGGGTGAAAAATATGGATCTTTTTGCATTCTTCCATATGAAGATATCCAGTTAGACAAGCACCATTTGTTGAAGATGCTTTATTCCTTCCATTGTATGGTATTGGCTTCTATGTTAAAAAAAAATCAAGTGTCCATAGGTGTGTGGGTTTATTTTTGAACCTTGGATTCAATCCCATTGATAAAAAAAATCTCTGTTTCTATATCAATATCATGTAGTTTTTCTTAATATTGCTCTGTAGTGCAGCTTGAAATCAAGGATGGTGCATGCCTTGAGATGTTCTTTTACTGTATAGGGTTGTTTTAGCTATCCTGGGTTTTTCTATATGAGAATTGTTCTTTCAAAGTCTATAAAGAATTGTGTTAGAATTTTGATTGGATGTGAAAGGGTGGAATAGAACATCAATAGCTCCAGCACTAAGGTAAACAACTAATAAATGGAACCTCTTGAAACCTTAAAGCTTATGTGCAGCAAAGGATGCCATCAATAGGACAAATTTATATCCTACAGAATGGGAAAAGATCTTTCCCAACTCTATATCTGACAGAAGACTAACATCCAAAATATATGAAGAACTCAAGAAGTTAGACACCAACAAATCGAATAATCCAATTAAAAATTGGATACAGAGCTAAACAGAGAATTCTTAACAGAGGAATTTCTTTTTTATATTAAATATTTTCTTTTTTGTCCCTCTCCCTCCCCAGATATTTTCTTTATTTACATTTCAAATGATATCCCCTTTCCAAATTTCTCCTCCGAACAAAACTCCTGTTCCCTCCCTCCTCCCCCTGCTCACCACCCCACCCTCTCCTGCTTCCTGACCTTGGCATTCCCCTAAACTGGGGCATAGAGACTTCACAGGAAAGGGCCTCTCCTCCCATTGATGACAAAATAGGCCATCCCAACAGAGGAATTTCTAATGGCTGAAAAGCACTTAAAGAAATGTTCAACATCCTTGGTAACCCAATTACAAAAGAACACACATGGTGTGCATTCTTTAATAAGTGGATATTAGCTCAGAAGATTGGAATACACAAAGTACAAACCACAAACCATAAGAAACTCAAGAAGAAGGAATATCAAAGTGTGGATACTTTATTCCTTCTTAAAAGGGGGTACAAAACACCCATGAAAAGAGTTGTAGAGACTAACTATGGAGCAGAGACTAAAGGAAGGACAATTCAGAGACTGCTTTACCTGGGAATCCTTCCATATTCAGTCATCAAATCTAGACACTATTGTGGATGCCAGCAAGTGCTGTATGATGGGAGCCTGATATAGCTCTCTCCTGAGAGGCTCTGACCTGACTAATATAGACGTAGAAGCTCACAGCCATCCATTGGACTGAGTACAGGGTCCCCAATGAAGGAGCTAGAGAAAGGACCAAAGGAGCTGAAGTGTTTGCAGCCCCTTAGGATGAACAACAATATGAACTAATTAGTACCCTCAGAGCTCCCAGGGACTAAAACACCAACCAAATAGTATACGTGGTGGGACTAATGGCTCCAGCAGCATATGTATAGCAGAGGATGGCCAAGTTGGTCATCAATGGGAGGA
>JADRCD010226668.1:0-16489 GCA_019843815.1 Montemys delectorum
TCTAGTTATGGTGTGGAACCAAGAGCAGTGGCAATTCCAATGTTGCTTTGGAGGCCTGCCTGACCAATACCAGGTAAGAAAGTATAGACACTAGTACCGAGATTTTCATTTAATAACTCATGTCTTCTAGTAGAAGTATATTCTACCCATGTGTACCAGCTCCTTCTTTAAATTACATTTTTAATATAGCATACAAAGTGTAGTGGGTTTCCAAGACTGGAGAGAGAGCTCATATGTTGAGAGTACTGACTATTCCTCCAAAATGACTTGTATTCAAGTCCTAGCACTCACATATCAAAGCACAACAAACAGTAACTCTTAATTCCAAAGCCACTGATGCCCGTTTCTGGCTTCTTGTGGCACCAGGAATACACACATGCATATAAAAACCTATACATGTAAGATAAAAATAAATATTTTCATTGTTGTTGTTTTGTTTTGTTGGTTTTTGGTTTTTTGGTTTTTCGAGACAGGGTTTCTCTGTGTAGCCCTGGCTGTCCTGGAACTCACTCTGTAGACCAGGCTGGCCTCAAACTCAGAAATTTGCCTTTCTCTGCCTCCCAAGTGCTGGGATTAAAGGCGTGCGCCACCACCATCCGGCAAAAATAAATATTTTATAAACAAGGTTTTTCTGTGTAGCCCTGGCTGTCCTGGAACTTACTCTGTAGACCAGGCTGGCCTTAAACTCACAGAGATCTACCTGCCTCTGTCTCTTGATTGCTGGAACTAAAGGAATGTGCCATCACTGCCTGACATAAAAATGTCTTCAAGAATTGTGGTAGTTTAAATACTAATGACTTCCATAGGCTCATAAATTTGAATGCTTAGTCACCAGGGAGAAAATTGGTTTGAAAGGATTAGAAGGATTAGGAAGTATGGTCTTGGAGTGTGTTGATGTTTCTTACGATCAAGCCAGGCTCAGTGCCTCTCTACCTATGGTTCGAGACGATTACATTCTGGGCTCTGCTTTCTCTCATGATGATAATGGACTAAGCCTGTAAGCAAGCCTCCAATTAAGTGCTTTCTTTTATAAGAGTTGCCTTGGTTAGTGTGGCTCTTCACAGCAATAGAGCAGTGACTAAGACAAGAACTATCTTATAGAGTAGTAGATTTTTATGAGAGTTTAGCATACATCCTTATCTTTAGTTATTCTTTTCCATACCCTCCACTCCCCTGTTGCACTCATAGCCTCACTTAAATTTTTTCAGAATTTCGCTTCCTACTTTCATATCATATATGTTTTGTTCTCATCCCTTTCCCTTTCAGTCCCTTTCCCTTCCCTCTTATAAGCCCTTATATCCCTAGTGTCCTCTACAGTCACTCTAAATTAAACACTTAAATGAAAAAAATTGAAGCATGAAACATTTGTCTTTCTCGGCTTGAGTTGCTTCAGTTAGTGTCTTTTTTTCAGCTGAAAATTTCATTTTATTTATATTCCTGTAAAATTCAGCATTTATGTACCACATTTTTCACTATCCATTCATCACTTTATGGACATCTAGGCTGATTCCATTCATAACTACTGTGGACAGAGGCACAGTGAACATAGATGTGCATGACTCTCTGTAGGAAGATAAGGAGTCCTTTGGATACATGCCTAAAAATGTGAGGTAGATCATGGGAGTCCTGTTTTTAGCTTGAGACGCTGATTTTTTTGTACGCTGATTTTTTTAAATTTTGTTATTTTATTTATTTACATTTCAAATGTTATCTCCCTTCCTAGTTTCCCCTCCACAAACCTCCTATCCCATCTTCCCTCCCCCCTGCTTCTATAAGGGTGCTCCCCCACCCACCCATCCACTCCTGCCTCATTGCCCTGGCATTCCCCTACACTGGGGCATTGAGCCTTCACAGGACCAAGGACCTCTCCTCCCATTGATGCCAGATAAGGCCATCTTCTGCTACATATGCAGCTGGAGTCATGGGTCCCTCCGTGTACAATCATTGGTGGCTGCACCTATTTACATGCCCACCAACAGTGGATTAGTGCTCCCCCTTCGCCTTGCTGGCATTTGTTCTTTAATTTCTTGATGATAGTAATTCTGGCTGGAATTTAATAGAATTTCAAAGTAGTTTTAATTTGTGTTTTTCTGGTGGCTAATAATATTTAAGATTTTTAAAAATTGCTTATTAGATGCTGGGCATGGTGACACACACCTTTAATCCTAATACTCGAGAGGCAGAGATAGGACAGTCTTTGTAAATTTGAACCTTGTTAGAAGGTGAGTCCCAGGCCAGGCAATGCTACACAGTCTCAAAAACCAAACAAAAATAATTTAAAACACAAAAAACATGTTTATCAGCCATTTGTATTTCCTTGAGATCTCTGTTCAGTTCCTTTTTTTTTTTTTTTTTTTTTTTTTGGATTTTAGTTTTCTTGAAGTTTAGTTGCTTGAGTTCTTTGTATATTCTAAATACTTAATCCTCTACCAGATACATAGCTGGCATTCTGTATGCTGACTCTGATGAACAAAAGCTGTTGAGTTTCATGAAGTCTAATTGTTGATTATCGACCTTCTGGACAACCACAGTCCTATCCTGCAAGCCCTTAAAGTGTACACCATACTTTTTCCTCTTGTAACAAGCTTTTGATCTTAAGTTGAGGTTCTTAATCCATTTGGAGTAGATTTTGTACAGGGTAAGAGGTTGGGATTAAATTTGTTCTTCTATGTGTATATAACTAGTTTTTCAACACTGTTTGTTGACGCTGTGTTTTCTCCAATGTGTATTTGTAACATCTTCATCAAAAATCGAGTGCCTGTAGTTGTGTGGCCTAGTATCTGGATCTTGTTATTTTTTGTTGAATGTATTCTGTCTATATTACTATGGTTCTGTAGCACAATGAAATCAGATGAGGTAAAGCCTTTAACAATATTATTTTTTGCTCAAGGTTACTTTGCCTCTCCAGGATCTCTTGTGCTGTATTTAATGAATTTAAATGTATTGTAATGAATTTAAAGTTGTTGTATTTCTGTGAAGAATGTCACTGAAGTTTGATTGAAATTGCAGTCAATCTGTAGATTTCTTTTAGTAATATAGCCATTTTCACAATATCAATTTTTTTCCCAGTTCTGAGCGTGGATGGTATAGGTTTCTATTTTCTGGTTCTTCCTCAATTTTTTTCCTCAGTATTTTAAAGTTTATATATACATACATACATACATACATACATGTGCGTGTGTGTATATATATATATATATATATATACACACACACATATATACATCAACATACATGCATATATATATAAAATGTTATTTATAATATGCTATTGTGTTATATAAGTTATATAATATAGACTATATAGATTATTATATAATGTATAATTATATACTAATACAGCATAATAAACATATGTTATAATTTATACTTATAACTTATTATATATTATAGTATATAGCTTATAATATTATATAATGTATATTTTAAAATATTTAATTTAATTTAATTTTATGTCCTTTGGTGTGCAGGTGTCAGACAATTGTGAGCTGCCATGTGGGTGCTGGGAATTGAACTTGGGTCCTCTGGAAGGGCAACCAGAGGTTCTCTTAACCATTTATCCATCTCTTCAGCTCCAAGTTATTTTTTAACTTGTCAATTATATTATTGTGAATTATATTATTTCCCTTTTCAGTTTGTCATTGGTACCTTGGAAGGCTAATGGTTTTGTGTTAATTTTGTATCCTGCCACTTTGCTGCATGCATTTATCAGTTCTAAGGGTTTTCTGGTGGAGTCTTTAGGATCTCATACATGGAACCTTAACATCTACAAATAGTGTAAACAGTGTTGTTTTGACTTCTTGTTTTCCTATTTGTGTGCCCTTTATTTCTATGTGAATATTCTTTTCTTGTTCCTGATTTCAGTGGACATGCTTGAGCCCAGCCCCACTCCCGTTTAACATAATTTGTCTATAAGTTTGTCATATCTTGTCTTTATTGTGCTGAACTGTTTTTTTCTACTCTTGAGTTTCTTTGGGCCTGCTATCATGAAGGGATGTTGGATATTATCAGATGTCTTTTCTTTATCCATTGAGATACTAGGTGAACTCTGTCCTTGAGTCTCTATGTAATTTATAACATTCACTGATTTACCATTATTTGACCATGTCTGTCACTGATTTACCATTATTTGACCATGTCTGTATCTCCAGAATAAACCGAACCTAATGCTTCTTGAAGCCAATTTGTTCCTTTATTGTGTGTGTGCATGTGTGCGTGCATGCATGCTTGTTCATGCATGTGCATATCAAGGCACATGTGTGGAGATCAGAGGACAACTGCATGAATCAATTCTCTCCTTCTACCTTGTGGGGCTTGGAAATTGAACTTGGGTTACAAGGTTTGGTGGCAAGTGCTTTTATCCATTGAGCCATTCTGCTGACCTAGATGTGGATAGGTTAAAAGGAAAAAAGAATTTTGAATTTAAGACATACGTTAATTTAAAAGTATAGCCTTAGCTTGGAGGAAAGGTAGATATAGGAGAGCAAAAGAGCAGAGTTTGGGGCAGGGACAGCTCTAATACGGGTGCATTCTTCCTCAGCCTGTACAGCTAAGAATACAGCTTTGACACAGAGAGACAGAGAGCAAGCAGGGTATCTACAGCCAGACAGGAATGATGTAGCTGGATGACACAGCAGCACAGCTTTAAAAAAATTCCTCCAGGGCTGGTGAGATAGCTCAGTGGGTAAGAGCACCTGAGTTCGGATCCCAGCAACCACATGGTGGCTCACAACCTCCCGTAATGAGATCTGATGCCCTCTTCTGGTGCATCTGAAGACAACTATAGTGTATTATGCCAGAGCAAGCAAGCAGGCTGGAGCGAGTGGGGCCATCCTGAGCTCAATTCCCAGCAACCACATGATGACTCATGGCCATCTGTATAGCTACAATGTACTTAATTATAATAATAAATCTTTTTTTAAAAAAATTCCTCCAAAGGAAAGAGTCCCCTGACCTTGATGTTTCCCCCTCCAGGGTCTTTGCCTGAGTGTGTTCAGAATGTGCTGTAGAAAGCTGTGACCAGACATTCCTCAGGCTAACAGCACAAACCTCCCTTTCTTAATTGGCTCAGACTCTGTCAAGATCAGTCCCAGGTGGGCATGTTTCCGATTACCTGCTTGCTTTTCTTGCAATAAGGCAAATGGAATACTGCCAGCCAGCCTCGTAGAGGCATAAGCAAGTTTGGCCCTTAAAGAAGACATTGGAAAAAGATTTCTATGGAAGGAGATACTAGTAAAAAGGAAATGACAGAAGCTCAAAAAGTTGAAATCTGTCATTGTAGCTGGTAAGGGTGAGGTCACTGACATAGGTTCTTCCTGGGCAGTATCTCTGAAGAAAGCATAGGAGTTCAGGGTGTCAGTGGTAGTCCTAGCTTGCCAACTATCACCCTGAAAGATCTTGGAAAGACAAATGCATGGGTAACAGTACTGACAGCCAGATGATGTGAGCTCCTGAGGATCGAGTACTAATTGAAGAAACAGACTGTTTCTCTTAGTGTGGTTTGTCAGAGATTGTTTCTCTTAGTGTGGGCTATAACTTACCCCAGTAAGTTATAGTCACATACCATGATTGTCTTCTACCACTTATAAGTACTTTGGGAGTAGTTCTTTCACCTGTGCCTTTAGTTGCAAGAGGGAAAAGAAGAGCTGGGCCTTTGTGTCTACCTGTGGCTAATATATATCCTGTTGGTGTATAAGGGCACCTGGGTGTAATGGACCTTATCCTTATCTCCCTCTGATACATAAGTTGTGGGCCAGGCCCCATAAATCCACGCCTCCCCCCTACCACACACACACAGGCTGTTCCCTCTTTTCTATGATAAGCAGCTCTAGACAGTCCCAGAGCACCAGGTGTTGTTCCCAAGGGTCCAAATCTCCAGTGTTTTTCTGATGGTTACCCCATTCCTCAGTGGTAGACAACGCTGTGCTGCTCAGAGGCCACTTGCAGCACATAGATACTGTTTCTTTACTTCTTTATTTTTGTTAGCAGGATTTTGAAGCTTCTCACTGGGCTACAAAGCCAGGGCTTGAGCCAGCAGCTGGAAAAAGTCCAGGACTAGTGCATTTAGGGGGTTGAGGTGGAGAGCAGGAGGAGAGAGAGGGAGCGGCAGGAGTGCAGAGCAGTACAGGCAAGCAGTCCCCGTTGCTTTGCTTTTAGCTTTGCTGTCAGCAGACTGTCCACCATTGCGGAGACTAGAGGGACAGCGCTGTCTCACAACCCTGACTTAACCATACTGCATCGGACTAGCTCTTGTGCTATCTTTCCCTTGGAGGCAAGTCTCCTCCCAGTCGTCCCCTCCTGCTCCTCCCCCCTCCCCCCCGTTCTGTGAGAGATGATGCGGTTCTCTATTGCTAGGCTCAGCCAGCTGATGTCACTGGCAGCGGGAAGCATCAGCAGCCTGATCACATGCTACCTAGTCTAATGCAGACGGGATAGGGGTGTGTGTGGGGAGGGGGCTATATGGCAACTATTCTTGCTTGAACCTTGCCAAAAGTACAGAGGCAGCAGCTGCAGCAGCTAGCCAGCTTTGGATGTCTTACTCCTGAACCTGAGGAAACTAAGATTGGTGGTATTTATTGTTGATGGTATTGAGAAAAACAACCCTTAACTCTAGGGGTTTGTTTTGCTGTTCTCCTTTCCAAAGCAGACTTCCAGGACTCTGAAGAAACAGTTACAAGCAGGATGCTTTTCCCCACCTCTGCGCAAGAATCTCCCCGTGGCCTCCCAGATGCAAATGGCTTGTGCCTTGGCCTGCAGTCACTCAGTCTGACTGGCTGGGACCGACCCTGGAGCACCCAGGACTCAGACTCCTCAGCCCAGAGCAGCACACAGTCAGGTGAGTGCAAGAGAATATGGTGGCTGGCTAGGGGAGGGGGCCGAGTGGGGTTGTGAGCTAAGATACCAAAGCAACAGTTGTTCTAGTCCCCTTTACATCACTCCCTCTATATACACACAACACAGAGCTGTTTTGCAAGCAATGGTAGCTGTGAGTGTTGCAAAACAGATAGAGACTGCTGGTAAAGGCAGATACGGCTTTTCTGTTTGCCCTGACAAATTCCCTGGAGTTTTTAGTCTACACCCGAGGTAGCCCTGACAAGGGTTCCCAAGGTTTCAACCTTATGCAGATATGATCTATCTAAGCCCCTGATGCCCAGGCCTGTCTTGAAGATGATGAAGCAAAACACTTTTAGGTGGGGGAAGGGAGTAAAGGAACTGATTACTGAATGACCAGATTCTTTTTAGTGGTTTTAAAACTAAAGAGCTGTATATGAAGGTTGGGGTAACCCTGAGTCATAGCGAGAGGAGATTAACTGAGCAATTTTATTTGAATATTGGGACTACCTTAACACTAGGTTAAGAGCATCAATCCTGGAAAGGGACTGACTGGGGAGGAGGATAGATAGGGTAACCCCCAGATACAGAGGGGAGGCTGTCTGTTGAAGGTAACTAATGGATGAGAGGCCACTCCCCTTTAGCATCTCTTGTCTTCTTGATATAAGATTAATGGGAACAAATTACAGGGAGTTATTGACAAATCTTTGAACTGCTTTTGCTCAGACCTTCCCATTACCTGTTTATTCCCTTCTTGTGGTATTTGGGGGAAGATTAGCCAGATTAAAATCATAAAATTTTCCAGGAAGAATTGTGAATGTAAATTCTGTAGTATTACTCAAAAATCAGTATATTTTACTTTATGTCACAATACTAAAGTATTAGCAGATTCAGTGGGAATATGGATGACTGGTGTGTGTGTAGTCATTTGCCATTGATGTTAGCAATGGAGTACACTGAGCCTGCTGTCCTTTCAGATACCTCCCCAGGCTAGGACCAGGAGTCATGGCAGCAAAGTACTGCTGTATTGGTTTCTCTGGCCTCCACCCTATGGTGCAGGTGTTTTTAGAATGCTTTGCAGAGTCTGGTACTTTTAATGTCCATTAGACATTTTAATGCCTCTTTGTTTTAGTAAAGCGCTTTTGGGAAGAGGAAGGTTGATTTTTTTCTTCAATTGGTTTGTAGGTAGAATCCCTTGAGGGTAAAGTTATCTTGAATGCTACCTCCAGCTTTTTTGGGGGGTGAGGAGGTTGATAAGTACTCAGTTCCCTAGGCCAGGAAATGTGTCACTATTCAATGTCATTTGATTTGGAGGCCACAGTACTTCCTTTTATGTGTTCTTTGAAACAAGCCTTGTCCTCTTTTTACTCCTACAGGATCTGAGCAAAAGAAGAGCTTACACAGGAGATGAGCACCTGTGTGTGTGGTCATCAGTGTCTGATTTGTGCTGGCAACAATTGGGGTGTGGCCCTTCTTTCCTCCTGTTTCTCTTAGCTACAGAATTAGCTTCCGAACTGTAACTAGGCCTATGGGAATTTAGTTGTGTCCATCTTGAGGCTTAGAAAGCCTGGTCTAACAGCTCTACAGTAAGGTGATTGTCTACTCAGGAGTTCATGGCCAACCTGGGCAACGTAGCGGGACCTTGTCTCAGGAAGGAAAGAAAATAAAAGGAAAAGCTAGGCCTAGGCATAATTGTACCAGCTTTCCCACCTTCTGAAGAACCAGATCTCATAGCTATTAGTCTGAAAAGGGGTGTTTTTCATTACCTTCCATCTCAAGCATTTAGTAATAAATATTACATGATTTTGTGGATTAGGGAAGGGCTGCAGTGTGAACTTCAGAATTTATAAAGACCTGAGACCAGTCCCAGCGCAGTGATCTGGCTAGGTTAGCATGAGTATCTCTTGCTTTCTGGGGGTTAAAACATATTCATTCCTCGTCTCCATTCTATGTTTGCCTTTAGGAGCTGTGGTGGTAGCCTTCTCCTTTTCCTAAGCTTTGTGCCTTCGTGGAAAGCCCATATGAGGGTGCCATCTCCTAGAGTAGGATGGAGCCCTCCCACCAGCCAGCTGCAGTGCCAGATAGTGCACCCTTGCCAGTAATACAGGAACACACAGCCCACATTCCAGTGCCCACACTGCCTTTCCATCTGAAAACCAATTTCTCTCAATTTCTTGAGTAAGGGAGGAGATAGTTAATAGCTTCAGAAAATCTGTGAGTTGTACTTGCAGGCAGCCTGTCTCCTGTGGTCTCTGTGTGGAGCCTGTAGCTGCTTAAACTCTGGTTGACGATACTTTCCCCAGTAAGTTATAGCCACATACCATGATTGTCTTCTACCACTTATAAGTATTTGACAGTCTGTTAGGCAAGGTTGGAGCAGAGGGCTCTTGACCGAAGATTTTGACTATAATATTCACTCAGGCATTAAACACTATCTGCCAGAAACTGTTGGGTACTGAAGGTATGTCAGTGAATAGCATGGAATCATTATCATTAAGAAGTTCTAGGGCTGGTAAGTTGGCTCAGCAGGTAAAGGCACTTGCCACCAAGCCTGACAACTTGAGCTTGATCCCTGGGACCCACATGGTAGATAAAGAGTGCCAACTCCCCAAATTTTTCTTACTACACACATGTGCATATATGGTTACACCCAGAGGAAATAAACAGATTTTTTTCTAAAAAAAAAAAAAAAAAGAAAAGAAAAAAAAATTACCGTGACTATCAAGGAAAAAGTCTTCTAATAGTATGTCAGGGCTGTATACCCAGTGATAAGGAATGAAGTGACATACAGCCAACATGTATTACTTTTTTTAATGCTGAACATATGATTTTAATGCTTGTACAGATGAGGAAAAACTTGCAAAAGTACACAAAGTAGCATACTATTGTCTGTCTGAGCATTCCAAACCTGGTATCTTTTGTTCTAAAACTCTTATTCTTCCTATTAAACCCCTTTTCTGTGACCAGAACCTTAATATGTTAGACCAGACTTAAGGTAACCTCATGTAGTACAAAGACTAAGTAAGTAGCCTGGGGTGATTTGCTTCTTGATGAACTCTCTTAAGATGAGGGCACTTGACAGACACTTCCCACTCACTTTCCACCCTTGGTCTCAGTCCATCAGCTGAACCACCGACTGGATTTGTCTTTCTGCCTTTCCCCTTATGACTCTTCTGTATGCAGCATTACTCAGCAGGAGAGTGAAGTGACATTTCAAATCTACTTTGAGGGACCTGGAAAAAAGGACTCTTAATGGCCACTTTGTACAGAAGCCCAGTGGGCAAGTGAGGGTGCCTTGCCTGAAGGTGCCAGAGGACATGTCTGTTCTAATTCCCTTTTAGAAGTCTCATGAGATTAACCTGTTCACCTTCTTTGGTTTCTGTCTTGTTAACTAGTTGAATATAATGTTCCCTGTGCTGTTTTATTTGCAGACTTTCCCATTGATCATAGGATAGAGCAGCCTGGGATGAAACAAATGTCTTTTGCTCTGCTCTCCCAACCTTTTTCAAACTGTTGATGAACCAACATTCAAAATAGGGTTAGGCTTCTCCTATATAGAATATGGACTTCCAGGGCCCAACTCAGTTATCTTGCAGATTTGCTTCAGCTCTCTGCAAGCAGCCTCAGAACAAAGGGTACACATAGGAATGAAGGCTTTCCATACACAGCTATATATCTAGCATTGGAATGATGGCTCCTAGATTTTCTCTGTGGCTACTCTTACTAGATTACAAGCATTTGATGATTGTGTCCTGGGCCTAGTCCCACTTAAACTGTGAGCTCAAGCTGAGAGGTGTATCTTGTGATAGAAGCACCCAGTCCCGGCCCTGCTGCTGTTGCCAGTGCTATCATCAGATTTGGACACCTTTAGACTCTTGGAGAGGGAGGCTTCAGAAAATTCCAACAATGACTCAGCTGAAAAACCGGAGACCTGGCATAGAGAGAAGGCTGAAAGTAGAGAAAGTTTAAAATCAGTCTAAAAATAATTACTGCTGATTTGGTCTCTTGTGCTCTGAAATGGCATTAATGAGTTGGAACCTTCTGCCGGGTTGGGCTTTAAAGGGACAGTCAGGTCACTCGAGGGCATCTGACTGTGGGTCACAGTTTCCAGAAACTTGGCTCATTCTGCGGGCTGAAAGAAACATCAAACCAACTTAATTCAGATTCTCCTATTGTTGGCATTCATTTTATCCCTTTATCAGTTGTGCATTTTCTCTATATGTATTTGTATATATACATTCTTTGTGAACAATCTTACCTAGATTTGTTAATAACAAAACAGTAATGAACTTTGGGCAGTTTAAAATAGATATATTCACTTATTAAACTATTATTTTTATATTCCAAATTTGTCCTGTGCCCAGGGATACAGTAATGTCTTTTTGTGTGTGTATGACCTTAGCCTTTAATGACTGAGCCATCTCTAGCCTCAGCAATGTCTTCTGTAGCAGTTGTCTTGCTTTTTAAAACATGTATCTGCCTGAAGCAGTAGGCCTTAGCTCCTTTGTTTCTGTTCAATGGGAGCTTTTTACAGGATGCAGCTAGTTCCGGCCATCACTTTCCTGAAAGTATTATATTCCATGTCATTCCTTTTATAGTCTTTATTATTCGTGGTGCTGTGTATCTCTGCCTCTCTGCTTCTCCCCCTACTTCCACACAGTGTTTTTAGAAATCAGACTCTTTGTGAAATGTCCTGTATAGTCATTTTGGCTTCCTATGTCCTTGAATGTTAGTCTTCATTGTACTGTAAGAGCTTTATTTATAAGCTCCAATCTTTAAATTAAGATAAATAATTTCATATGAAGTATGTTTGGATGTAGTAAGGGTATTAGAAACTTAAAGTAATAAAACCTACGGTTTTTTTGGCTGGAGTTTTCAAAGCTTTAATGTATCTATACAAATCTCACAGGGATCTTGTTAAAATGCAGACTCTGGTGCAGACCTCAGGCCATGTTTTAGGTACATTTTAAAAAGAGTTCTTACCATGGCTGTCACTAAATTTTGGCTTTTCCTTTAGATCCCCTACATTTCTGGTAGGTGAGATTTCTCATCTGTGGTTGATGATCTTAAAAAGATTTGAACAAAAAGGAGATGTGCCAAGGACATGAAAATAAGTAGACACAAGGTCTCAGTAATGATTTATAATGTAGCTAGTGAATGATGCACTTCTGGACTGTGCTCTGCTATAGGATGTACATTGCTAACCTCAAAACTTTATTAAGATAGGCTAATACTTATTAGAGTTTAGGGAAAGATTCATATCTGAGATGTGTTTTTGATGTTCAGTAAATGGAAAAGTTACTATTAATAGGAACTTAACTGAACCTAGTCCAAATCATAAAATGATGACTGACCATCTCTTGAGAAAGTGGAATTAACTAGTGTGGGTTGTTATGCCATTTTCTATTTAGATAGGTTTGTTATCATAGTAGAGGATTTCTTTTGTTAATGTTTGATCTTACTATATAGCTTTAACTGGCTTAGCACTTGCTGTATAGACCAGGCTATCCTGGAACTCACAGAGATCCACCTGCCTTACCTCCAAGTATTGGGATAAAAGGAGTATGCCATCATGCCAGGCCTCACAGTAGGAGCTTTCTATAGATAAAATTCCTGTTGTTGATAAGGTAATTTGCAAGAATCCCAAGATACTAACAGTTTGCAAGTTAGCTGAGATAACTAGAATTTGTAGCTGGTAAAACATGTATCAATACAAGTGAGTATAATAAACTGGAAGGAAGGAGGAGCATCGCCTGTATTGACTACCATGTTGGTTTGGGACTATTTGGGGAAAAGCATAGTTCCTGTAGCCCATTCTTGTCCTTGGTGTCCCTTGGTATGGCCCCTTTAACCTACTTATTTTCTCTTAGAAATTTTTTTCATATGTTTTTGTGCTGTGCGATGATGCAAAAACACAGGTCTCACCTAAAAAAAAAAAAATAGAGGTCGTTTATTTTGGAGTCCAGTATGAATGACCATAACTTGGGAACGCAAATTCAGGTTACCCCAAATATTGTGTTACAGTGTGGTAACAGTTTGATGAAACTTTTATAGTAACAAAAGACAGTCATAATTTAAAGCTCTTTAAAAATACACTGATGATAGTCAGGTGGTAGTGGTTATATCCTGTAATCTCAGCACTTGGGACATGAGAAGATCACTAGTTTGAGACCAGCCTAGTGTACATAGACAATTCCAGGCCAGCAGGTGATGAATGGTAAGACCCTGACTCAATAAACAAACAAAAAAACTACTGACTGGAATGCCAGATAGACAAGTCTCTGCTATAGACTTCAGATGGTATCTGCTGACATTCTTAGTCTTCGGGTATAGTGGAAGCTTGGGGCTTTTTTGTACAGCGCCAAAAGAATTTTCTTAAGGAGTGTGTGTGTGTGTGTGTGTGTGTGTGTGTGTGTGTGTGTGTGTGTGTGTGAGAGAGAGAGAGAGAGAGAGAGAGAGAGAGAGAGAGAGAGGAGGGGAGAGGAGGGAGGGACGGGTGGGGGGGGAGACAGACAAAGATCTAAAGGGTTTCATTAGGGTAGTTTATAGGATATAGGCACCTTAGTTTTCTAGTTGTTCCATTGCTCAAGAAAATGTCACTCCTCTGTCAACTGCACACAAATCCTCAGGGAGGACAGATCCGAAGTTTTAGGTTGCTGCTTTGCCAGGTGTGGAGCTGTTTGTTTTCTCAGCCTCATCTACCTCAGCATTACCCCTCCCCACCCCAACCCTTCTACTTGCAAGTACTTCCCCATCTCAGATTCTTACAACACCTTGCTTTTTCATTTGTTTGGCTTTGGTTTTTGTTTTTCAAGACAGGGTTTCTCTGTGTATCCTTGGCTGTCCTGGAACTCACTCTGTAGACCAGGTTGGCCTTAAACTCAGAGATCCACCTGACTCTGCCTCCTGAGTGCTGAATTAAAAGTGTACACCACCACTGCCTGGCATTTGTTTAAACCCTGGGTTCAGCTATCAACAGTAGATCTCTCAAATGTCTATTTGGTTAAACCTATCCAATGTTTAGACTTAATATATTCTAAGTTAGCCACTTACAGTTCCATATCCTGGACCTCATTGTCCTTAGAACTTTTAAGGATTCATGTTCTTGCCTTCTCCATTCCTTAGAGCTGTCAGCTTATGGAAATAGCTGACTCTCTGTTTATCTGCCTCTGACCTGTTTTGTCATGCTTCCGTCTTTAACTTGTAGCCCTGACCAGCTCCTTAACTCCTCCCTTGTCACCATCGAATATTATTCCATGTCCCATAAGGGACTATGATCACAGCCCACTGTGTCTAGTATCCATTGAGGTGCCTTAGTTCTGATGGAGAATATGCTGAAGTCCAGTTTTAAGTGTTCTGTTTCTCACTAGATGGTTAGATACTGCAGGACATCCTCAGGTTTTGTGGCCAGCCTCTCTGCCATCCTCAGTAGCTCCTCAGATCTTCTCTTCAGTGGCTTTTTAGATATCCTCCATAGAGAACCAAAACATTTTTATCATAGTTGGCTCTGTGATGATTTTTTTAAGATTTATTATATTTCATGTGTGTATTTTTCCTGCATGCAAGTATGTGCATTACATGCATGCCTGGTATCCACAGAAGTCAGAAGGCATCAGATCTTCTAGAATGGAGTTACAGATGGTAGTGAGCCATCCTATGGACACTGGGAACTGAACCTGGGTCCCATGCAAGAATAGCAAATGCGTTTAAAGCTGAGTCATCCTCCAGCTCCTCTTTTATGATTTGATTGTCACTTCATTGTTGATAACTCTAAGCTTGTTTTTGTAAAATGTGAAGAAGGAAGTGTCCCTGTAGGGCATTAGTTCTCAACATGTGGGTTGCAACCCCTTTGGGGGTTGAATGACCCTTCCACAGGGATTGCTTAAGACCATCTGAATACACAGATATTTACATTTGTAACAGCAGAATTACAGTTATGGAGTAGCAATGAAAATAATTTTATGGTTGAGGTCATCACAACATGAGGAACTGTATTAAAGGTTTGCAGCATTAGGAAGGGTGAGAACCACTGCTCTAAGATATTCGCTACCATTTTAATAATTAGTGAGTATAATGGTCTATACTTGTAACAGAACTATTTTGCCAGGCTTTGCAACACTAGAGAGGAAGCTAAAATCTGCTCACCTCTTGCCCTTTTAAAGCAAGATCTTAGAAACATGGATTATTTCAGTTATTTCAGGCAGGAGTTTGATAAAACAAGGATTACTTAAGAAATCTATCAAGGATTGTTTGTGCTGGGTGTTAGAATCTAAGCATTTTGAGACATTTAGTTCCAGCATGCAGAGTTCCAGCATGCAGTTAAGTGCTAGTACTTGAAAACCACTTTCAAAGGCCTGGGCAAAAGACTATTTCCTTGAAAAGCAAAATAATAAACTAACTCCTTTGTGGATATGTTTGACTCCCTGAGCCCCATAGATAATACACATCCTAAAATAAAAAAGTAACCACAGACTGATGAGATGGCTCAGTGGTAAAGGCATGTGCCACCCATTCTGGTGGTTCAAAATCAATCCTCAGAATCCCCATAAAGGTGGAAGGAGAGACCAGACTTCACAAAGCTGTTCTTGGACATCATGGCATGGTACCCACATGTACATACCCCACCCCTACACACACACAACCAATAATGGTAACAATAACAGTAATAAAAGACTGATTGTACTTGGTATTGCTTAAGATGTAAAGGGACTGAATTCGTCATGCTGATAGGGATGACATTTTTTAATTTAAGCATTTTTGCCACTATAGAATAATAACTGGATAAATGCATCCACAATGTTGCCTGCATTTAGGAAATGAAAGATAAAAGTACACTCATACTGTGTCTTTATCTGGGGGGGGGGGGTCATGTGCCTGAGGATAATGGTATGGCCTGATGCTTTGGTAACAGCTAGTTTGAATCTTGTGTGTAATGTTGTCATGATCTATCATGAATGACAGTTAGTCTGGTACCACAAGTGATGCCTTGACTTTGATTTCAGAATTGGAGAAGTTTATTCTCGTGCTTGGACATCTGGGAAGAAACCAGCTCTGGATGACTTGTGTTTCACTTAATCGCTAGTTAGGGCTCAAGTACGGGACAGTTATACTCACTGTTGAATACTTGTGTTATTTGGATTCATTTTAAGAGATGGATGTGGCAGTGCTTTGAATGAGATACCCCTGTAATCCTATTTTCTAATACCCCAAGTTGGCTGCTTGGGGAGGATTAGGAGGATGTGCCCTTGCTGGAGGAAGTATGTCACTTGGGGGGTGGGCTTTGAGGTTTCGGGGACTCAGTCCATTTAGCTCTCTAGCTGTAGTTTGTGTTTTGAGCTCTTGACTGCTGCCTGCTACCTCTGCTCTGTCATCATGGACTCACTAAGACAAATGTTTTCTTTATTCTTCAGATGAATAAAATGTCAAAGCTTCTATCTTAAAATTAATGCATCCACACTCATAGTAAAGCCCTTTTATTCTTTGTCCTTGTAGATGAAAGATACAGTTCTTTCTGGTCCCTCCTTCCTTCTTTTCTCTTTTTCTACTTTTTACCTTCCTTTTACCCACCCTTCCCCTCTCTGCCTGCCTGCCTGCCAACCTGCCTGCCAACCTCCTTCCTTCCTTCCTTCCTTCCTTCCTTCCTTCCTTCCTTCCTTCC
>JADRCD010226669.1:0-10963 GCA_019843815.1 Montemys delectorum
ATAAACAAAGTATATTTTTAATGAATCATTTTAAATTCAGAAAATGAGGCTGATGTAATTCTGATGATAACCATGACTATTTGAAAAGAGGATTGAGAGGTACTATTATTGCAGGAGGTAGGCCTCTATTTTCTGATTCTAAGGCTTACAGGTGTTCCTGATGAAACAATTTCCTCCTGTGTGCCAAGGCTTTGAACTCTCCAGATCAGTTGACACCAGGTGCTTGAGGGTCAAGTTTTGTATTAGTAAGTGGCAAATGAATTTGCTTTCACTATTTCATAAAAAATGATCCACTTTAGCTTTTTATCTCTTGCCTATCACACCTGTGATCAATATATGTCTCCTTCCTGATAACTGGCTTATCTTCAGTGAATGAGGAGAATTATTAAGCCATTTAGAGAAGAGGCAAGATCAGGGAATAATTCCCCAATTCCAGAGTTTTAGGATATTCTTACAGGCTATAATACAGCCTAGACAAATGAATCTAAGAGATTTGATAATTTAGCCAGATAGGAGTTCATTTGTAGAATCTAAAGCAGATCAAACCCCATATTTTAACCAGGCTATTGTGTGCCCAGCAATAAAGTACTACAGTTCAGTTATAAGGAGTCAACGTGGCCTGATGATTACTCCGTAGTAAGGTAACACAGTACTCAGACTAAGTGTGGTTGTCATATCAAATGCTACTTAAGCCCTGAGGATAAGGGTGAAAAGAAGTGAGGCTAGGACAGACCTCCTGACAAGAGTGGAGAAGAGATGAACAACGAAATGCTTACCATCTGTTTTAGAAAATAGTGCCTCTCCCTGGAAGGAACTTCCTGGGGCTTTTCCTATATCTAGTTAACACTGTTTCTTACCATTACTTATCTTATTAATATTTTATAAATGAATTAACTATGACAAGAAAACATTGTCTTCATAGGCATATTGATATTTTCATTTGTAATAACACTGTCAGTAGTAAGATTTGTTTTATATAATTATGAAGAATTATTAAAACTAAAATAATGTGCTAATTTGTTAATTCAAGTGGAATAACAAAGGGCGAGGTTTAGGCTATGATTTTTTTTTATTAGATGTTTTCTTATTTACAATATCTCCTTTCCCAGGTTCCCCTCCAAAAAAAAAAAAGAAAGAAAGAAAGAAAAAAGAAAAGAAAAGAAAAGAAAAAAAGGAAAAAAAAAAAGAAAAAGAAAAGAAGAAAAAATAAAATAAAAAACCCCAAAACTAAAACAATCTTCTGTTCCCTGCCCCCTCCCCCTGCTCACCATCCCAACCCCCTCCTGCTTACTGGCCCTGGCATTCCCCTACACTGGGACATAGAACCTTCACAGGATTATATATCTTTATGCTGTGGTATGCCTAGATAGACAAGAGGCATTTGGGATTAATATATGATAAGTTCTAAATCATCTTTTTCCTTTCACCACATTACAAATAAAATAAAGTTCTATATTAAAAAATTACTATCAATTTTCAAAATATTTACAATGTTTATAAGCAATGAATGATGACCCAAAATTATAAACTGAAAAGACACCCCAATAGGAGAAAACCTCAACATAAAACATTTCATTTATCATTATTTATGAAATAGTTTTAGATTTTATAATCATTATATACTAGTGAAAAAGATGAACCAAATGCCACTATTTTTGAAAATTATTTCCTTTTGTTTCTTTGAAAATTGCCTGTGGTATATATATTTTTAAACTTATAATTATGTGTATATATGTGTGTGTGTACCTACATGGGATTATGTGCACCTGAATCTGGATGCTTAGGTGGCCACAGGATTCAGGCTCTTTTGGAGTTAGTTGTAGGCCTCCTGAAATGGTCTGGCCACTAAACTTGGCTCCTTTGCAAGAGCAAGAAGGGCTCTCAACTGAGCATTTCTGACCCTCATCTCTGGAATTTATTGAAAAATAAATATCAAGCAAATGTTATGTATTCAGAAGCCAAACAATTAATCATTGTGACTAATCAAAGTAACTGTCAAAATTTATATGTAAGACACTTATACAAACTTGAGTAACAAAAGTTTATGTTTTGTATTATGATCCAAATGTTAGAATATTTTAAGTACCCAATTATATGTATTGTATATATATATGACAAAATAACAAGAAATAAGATTTAAATGACTATATAATGTAAGTGAGCGGTTTATAGAGGAAATGAAATGTATTCTAGCCTTTTAAATAAAATTTTATGGTTAAAAATCTTCACTGTATAAGTTATGAATAATAAATACAAAGCACATCTTCTATCATATCATTTTATAACTTTGAAAAGTAAATCTGTCAAAAATGAGCATTTTCAAAAAGGTTAAATAAATTGTACTTCCACTGAATTAAAGCTGTTGAAAGCTTTTAAAGGTCACTTTTCATGGGATCTTACTTATTTACAAGCTATACTGCTCATCAAAGAACTGTAAGATGGGCTTCATAGCTTGGTGAAAATCTAAGTCTATATGGAAAACATGCTACTTATGACTCAGGTTAGCAATTAATATTACTATCTTAAAATCAAAATAATGAATGGGAAATAAGATTTGTCCATGAAACTAAGCTACATTTGTCTAGTTTCTCTTACTCTTGCTTCCTGGTGTCCCCTGTCTCCCCATTCCTTTTCCCCTCCATGTGGTCATGGCTAGCCTCTACTTCTCTACTCTTCTCTCTCTCTCTGCTTTTCTATAATAAACACCTTATAAACCATGGACTGCCTCTTCTCATTGGGACCTTGCTGGAGCAGGTCTTCCCCTAATGAGCTACAAGTCTAACCTCCTGCCAGGTAGCCTCTCTTCATTCTCAGTCACGCCACCAGCCAAACCTGCCAGAGCTCCTTCTTCCTGCCCCTTCCCTTCACCCCCTGGCCAGAGCCTGCCAATGGGCCCCTACTCTGTTCTCAGCACTTCTGTGACATCCAGTGGCGTCTGCAGAGAGAGTTTAAGAACTTGCTGGTCTTGGCCTCCATACGGGTAACACCCTCAAGCAGGCTCCCGGCAATTTGCAGAGACCTCAGACTACGCCTTCCCCACCCCTGGAGCAGGGTCTCATGGCTTCTCACAAGCCCAGCAGTGGAACGGGGTCGGTAGCACAGTCTGACTTCCTGCATCCCACTTCTATGCGAGACCCCACTTTTACCCCAAAGGGAGGGAGGATGCTCAGGTCAGAACCTGGCGGGGAGATAGGGCCAAACTCAATAAAATGATCCCATATATTATTTTATGGTAACTGAATTTTGTTAAGATAGGGAGTGAATAAAAAAGAATGAGTTTTAGAAGAGTCCTGTATGTTTAATGCATTCATTTTATTGTTCTTTTGTTATGCTTATTGTCCAAATATGGAAACCTATATTACTTTCTGTATACAGTGTAAATGAAAATGTAGAAGAACCCTTTCTTAAAAACAAATCAAAGCAAAACATAAAACCACTATAATCACTATTGCAAAGAAATAGTATCTACTGAATACCAGAATCAATATTATATGTTTATGTTTTATGTTAAATACCAAAGATTTTACTTTAGCTATCCTGGTGACACTGTTGCTGTAGTCATTGTTGTTATTGTGGTTGTTTTTGTTGTTGATGATGATATGATATGTATCCTTTGTCACATGCTAATTACTACAATTTATATATCTTTACTTCTTCCCTAAGTTGCCAAAAAATATGATCTTTGACATCCATTCAAGTTATGCCTAAGAAGTTTTGAATTTTAGGAAATACAACTTTTGATTTAGAAGAGTAATCCAACACATGTAAAGATGATTAGTAGCAAATAGTTCTGATACATTTATGTTGAGTATAGGATAATTATGTTCTAAGATATTCTTTAAATTTTAATAGAAAGCCAAATAAAGTTCCAGTTAATTTCTTTTATGATAGGCCTTTAAATCTGAATAGTTACATCCATACTGTCCTTTATTTGGAAAATTTTCTCTTAAGTGAATTATCAGTAATTCACTTAAGTAATCAGTAAAATTACTGAGTAACATACTCACAAGCTAGTGTGAAGTGTGGTAGGACTTTTTAGTTATGTTCTTCAAAGGAAAACAAATCCTTTTAAGAAGAACAAATGTTTAAAATTTATATTTTACTTAATTGAAGATGGCTTGTATTTCTTACTTCTACAAAGAGGTCTTCAAAACAAAATGGTAATCTATGAGAGAGATCTGTGGGCAAATGCAATCAATTAGAAAGCATTTGAAAAAGTATTTGATGAATGTACATAAGAATACATTTGACATTGATGTTCATATGCAAAATTAGAAAGCAGCACAACTAGAAAACAATCCAGGTAGTTTTCAAAATTAGTGAAGTACAATATTTTATTTCATTAGATCTATCAAATTCATAGGTGAAGATACTGAGAAAATATAAAGAAAATTATCTCAGGTAATCTACAAGTATATTAGAACCACTAAAAGCTGGACGAAAATAAAGTTGTAAATATAGAAGCCAATATGTAATGATGATAGATTTTATTTTATTTTATTATTTATTTATTTATTTATTTATTTTGGTTTTTCAAGACAGGATTTCTCTGTGTAGTCCTGGCTGTCCTGAAACTCTGTAGACCAGGCTGGCCTCAAACTCAGAAATCCGCCTGCCTCTGCCTCCCAAGTGCTGGGATTAAAGGCGTGCACCACCACTGCCTGGCTGATAGATATTGCTTTATATTACAATATTGTATTTAACCTTTGTAGCAGTTTAATTCAGCAGCTTTTTTATATTTTCATCCTAAGAGTGATGTTTAGTGTCACCATCTACAAACACTGTTCAAGGGCATCAGGGAGAGCCTTAGTAGTTCTGAGATCCAAATGACAGTCTGCAGAGAACAATTCCTCTGAAGGTCAAATAAACCCATCAACTTCACTTTATCATGTTCTTTTTAGTAGATAATGACTACTTATTCTAATCCTTCTCGGTTCAGAGCACCCTTTATAGAAACAAAAATAACTCTACTTTGAATGATTGGAATTTGAAATTAACAATGTTATTATCACATAACTAATCCTTTCCCTAACAGCTTAAGTTTCTGGAAATTGAGGAGGGAGAATTTCAAGCTAAAAATTGCTTAAACTTAGAATGTGTCCACATGTGGTTTAATTTAATATATGTACTGTAGCTTAAATAGGAATACTTCATCCTCATAGTGGAATTTTAAAATATCATTTTAATTATGTGCAAAAAGATAAGTGAAACAATTATAAAATGTAGCCAATGCTCACATAGGATGAAGAAATGAATATTATACTGTATCAACGACACTAGATCAATTCAGATAATAATATAGTATTAGCAAAACTTAACTCTACTGTGGCAGAATTTTGGGTATTATTTGATTGGATGTGAAAGAGAAAATTAAATCTATGAACACTGACATATCAAATCCAAAACACAATTTTAAACCTAAAATGATATGGTGAACAAAGACATTAGGTATATGACATATCCATGTCCATATACATTTCTCTCTCTCTCTCCCCTCTCTCTCTGTAATCTAACATCTATCTATTTATCTATTGATCAATTGATCTATCTATCTTTCGATCTACCTATACCAAGATAGAGATAGTATAGACACACATAAGTGAATTTAAATGTAAAATAGAGATATAGCTAATTTATAGACTAACAGTGTGTAACATCTGTTTTCACCCATTCTTTTTTTTACAGCAGCTGATGCGTGTCTGTCTCCATTATATTCCTTCCTTGTGAAGGCTTCCAGCAGCTCCTGCTTCCCCAGCCTCTCTTTCAACCTTTGCCTGACTACTTATCCTTGAGTACGCAACACAGCTATTATTGCTCTAGTCAATTTTTCCAGCTTATAAGCTTTCAAATACTTTTTTTTCCTGTTTCCTCTCCTCATAGATTTTATTGTCTTCACATAAAATTTCCTGTCTATTTATTTGGTGTTTTTGTTAAACTTTCAGCTCCTTAAAGCAAGAGATGATACTTATTGTCAAAGGTTATGTGATTAGTATCAGGTAAATGCACACATACACAATAAAGTAGTTGTCAACAAAGACTGAACTTCTGTATGCTACACATAATATTTATTAAGCAACACATTTACTTCAGAAAATGTGTTATAGCCTTAATCACATAATAATACATGTAAACTGAAACATATATATATATAATATATATATATATTACTATGTTTGGATTTTCCATTCTTTAGCATTTGAAAGGCATAAAATATAAACTGGTTACACAGCCGATTTAGTTACTTGTAGTCCAGATCAAAAATATTTAACAGACATCTTTGAATGGCTGAAAAAGTTGTTGCTTAGCTTAATTAAACCAACAATAAAACGGTAACCTTAATACTTATGAGTAAATGATCCAATGTGTATTTGTACCCAAATATTTTAAAATATCTAACTCCATTTATAATCTCTAAACAAAATTATGAAATAACAGACTTTATAACGTGAAATAGTAATTCATTCATGTTAAGAGTGCTACTGAGACCAAGTCCTGTACCTTTGGAATTTCTATAAATTAACTCTTTATTACTTACTTGAGTGGAACCGGCCCGCGGCTCCACTCGGGTCTGGGTTCGCTTCAGCCAGAGGTTAGATAAGGACATGGAAAATGAACCGATCGGGGGACAAAGAGACACAGACACCAAGTAGGTTTATCAAGGCATCCTTTACTTGGGGATATTTTGAACATTTATAGGCAGGCAAGGACTGAAACCGAAAATCTCCGGGCACAAAGTATTAGCATAATGTAAACACACGGCAGCAGACATAAGACACCAAGGTCTTCTGAAATTCAAAGTTCTCAAGCAGGTAGCCGTGTTCAAAAAGTCAGCGAGTCCTCAGGCAAGTAGGCATGTCAGCAGCTAGGTATAACCTCCAGTCTCTTCAAAGGTGAACCACAGTGTAGTGGGCCATTGTTTAGCCCCAGCAGGTGGCTACCTCCAGGCTCAGGCTGTAAGCTCTGCCTCAGAGCTGAGGGGTGGGTGGGTGGAGGGAGCCAACATATACTCTAGCATGAAAATTAAAGGGATTCTTATGGCATGTTCCTAATCATTTCAGTTTCAACCTTTGACTGATGAATTCCACTACCCTATTTCAGGGCTATTGCCTTCACCACTCAGGCTGGTTTAGTTTCTTTCAAAAATAGTTCTTTCTTTGCTATGTTATTCCATGTATTATAATATGATCTCTTTAGCCTCCCTTAAGATTTATTGTTCTCGGACCCAGCCATATCACTCCTGGGCATATACCCAGAAGATGCTCCATCATGTAATAAGGACACATGCTCCACCATGTTCATAGCAGCATTATTTATAATAGTCAGAAACTGGAAACAACCCAGATGTCCCTCAACAGAGGAATGGATACAGAAAGTGTGGTACATCTACACAATGGAGTACTACTCAGCTATTAAAAACAATGAATTTATGAAATTCTTAGGGAAATGGATGGATCTGGAGAGTATCATCCTGAGTGAGGTAACCCAATCACAAAAGATCACACATGGTATGCATTCTCTGATAAGTGGTTATTAGCCCAGAGGGTTGGAATACAGGAAGAACGACCCACAAACCACAAGAAACTTAAGAAGAAGGAAGACCAAAATGTGGACATTTCATTCCTTCTTAAAAAGGGGAATCAAACACCCTTTGGAGTGGCAGAGATTAACTATGGAGCAGAGACTGAAGGAAGGACAAGCATATAGCTATCTCCTAAGAGGCTCTGACAATACCTGACTAATACAGATGTAGAGGCTTACAACCATTCATTGAACTGAGTACACTGTCCCCAGTGAAGGAGTTAGAGAAAGGTTCTATGGAGCTGAAGGGTTTGCAGCCCCTTAGGACGAACAACAATTACTAACTAGTACCCTCAGAGCTCACAGGGACCCAACCACCAATCAAGGACTATACAGGGTGGGACTGAATGTTCTGGCAGCATGTGTATAGAAGAGGATTGCAAATTCGATCATCAATAGGAAGAAAGGACCTCAGCCTTGTGAAGGTTTTGTGCCCCAGTGTAGGGGAATGCCAGGGCCAATAAGTGGGAGAGGGTGGGGTGACAGGCATGGGGAGGGGGGAGGCAAAAGCGGTTTGTTCTTGTTGTTTTTGTTTGTTTGTTTGTTTGTTTTTTGGAGGGGAACCTGGGAAAGGGAAAATTTACATGTAAATAAAGAAAATATCTAATAAAAAAATTTATTGTTCTCCTCTCATGTGTACATACATACATATATATACAAATACTCATGTTCATAAAAATATGAAATACATACATACATACATACATACATACATACATACATACATATCTGTTAAGGCACACTTACATGCACAAGTCTATGATTCACATATAAAAGAAAATTTTAAGTTTGTGTTCTCCACTCTGGCTTATTTTAGTTATCACAATGATTTTCTGTTCCATCAGTTTTCCTAAAAATGTCTTTAAAATGTCCTTAAATGTAGTTTCAAGTAAATAATACCCCAGTGTCCACAGGCCTATTTCTTTGTGTAATCTATGGTTCCATTCTGGACTCTGTGCTATAATAAACAGTTGTACAACTCTTCCTTCATATGATGATACAGAATCTTTTGTTTGTCTATCAAGAGTGGTACAGCTAAGTCCTATGATAGTTCTGAAAGGACTGAGATAGTCAGAGGCAAGTTGACTCCATGACAGATGACAGAGTGGCAGTTTGGGAGACTAGGCCTAAGATTCTGTTTCCCAGAATTAAGAACTCACATCCACTAGCCCATGGTCAACCAACTACAGCCACACACAGCCATTCTGAGGAAGCCTTGTCATCTGTCCTGAATTAAGAATAGGGAGCTAAAATGAATAAGCAACTTCCTAGGAAGTCTCCAGAGCATAACCAATTTTAGAATCAAGAACCCTAAAGATAGACCCAACCAATCAAGGTAAAGGGGCAAATAATTCCTCCCTGAAATCCCCCTGTCAATAAAAGTTGTGCCTGCAAGTCTGCCTGTGGTCTTCATTCCCAAATAGAGAGACAACCGAATCTAGGAACTTCATCTGAATATGTGTTCTTTGCCTTTGCATACTATTTGAGTCTGGGCTATCATTCTTGAGCTACTTTAGTTGCTGCTTCTCAGAAGATTTCATATTGGTTAGCACAAAGGCTCAGCAGTTTAGCACTGAATAAGTTTTCTTTACTCAAATCAACATTATCATTTATTTTCCTTTTTATTATTTATGATAGTTATTAGGGATGAGATCTTAAAGTAGTTTTTATTTCTAATGCATGATAGGCAAAGTGTCTTCCAGCTTAACCTGGGATTAATACCCTGCTATCTGTATTACAATAAATTGATGGTTAAAGGTACCTCTGAACTGAGGTCATTAAGTAGATACTGAAATACAAATACCTCAAAACTTGACTAACAGCTCTGCTTGTGACACTAAGCTTGAAACATCTTAAGCCCACATACCACAGTAGCCTGGAAGCAGAATATATCTATATGTGAATAATAGTGAGGACTAAAGTTATTTGCATAGAAAAATAATGAATAATCAGCAAATTTTCCAATTGGCTTTAGTTTTTACCTAAAAAAAAACCTTTTCTTGTGTATGTCTGAGGTACAACAAATAAACTTTACTGTTACTGATCAAATTTTACATGTTAATATCATAATTTCAGAATTTTTTATTCTTTATATGTAGAGTTTTCACAAATATTAGTTTTGGATTTGAAATAGTATTTAGTACATTGAATCTAATTGACATTTAAATGTTCACAAGTGATTTTTAAAAATTCTAGTCTATAGGACTGATGAGGAGGCTCAGTGGTTGAGAGAGCTGACTGCTTTTCCAGAGGTGAGTTCAATTCCCAGCAACCACATGGTCGCTTACAATCATCGGTAATGGGGATCTGATGTCCACTTCTGGTGTGTCTGAAGACAGGGACAGTGTACTTACATACATAAAATAAATAAAAAAATCTTTAAAAAAATTCTAGTCTATAGAAGAAAATAAAATTTAGAGATAGGAATGAGATTTCTCCTAATAGCGCAGTTGCTTAACATGGGGCCAGCAGTGAGTTTCATTTCTAACGGTGTGCAGAAAAAAGAAAGGGAAGGAGGAGTGTATTCCTGTCAATAAAAAGTTGATTGGCCAGTGAGTTGAGGCAGAAAACAGAAAATGGGACATCCAGGAGAGAGAAAGAGAAAGGATTATGGGAAAGAGGCAACAGTGGGATATTTTCACCCTAATGGAGGAGACTGATGCATAAAATTTTGGAGAGGTAAATAGCTGAACTCAGATTAGAATAAACAGGCAACATAAGTTATGAGCTAGCTAGGGAACAAGCCAAAGTTTATGACCTATGCATTTATTCATATATAATTAAATCTCAGAGTCATTATTCTGGAAACAAGTAGTCCAGGTAGAAAAGCTATTGGCTCCATGAGAAGGGAAGGGAAAAAGGAAGGAAGGAAGGAAGGAAAGAAGGAAGGAAGGAAGGAAGGAAGGAAGGAAGGAAGGAAGGAAGGGAGGGAGGGAGGGAGGGAGGGAGGGAGGGAGGGAGGAAGGAAGGAGGGAGGAAGGAAGGAGGGATGAAGGAAGGAAGAGGGAGGGAGGGAAAGAGGAAGATGGAAAGAGTGTGATGATTGAGTACAATTTACTGTATTACCATCTTGATCTTTGCTCTGTATCTTCTGGTTTCTTCTATTATCTTGACCACTGTACAATGGTCATACTCTACATTGATTCCTGCTTTAAAGGATGAACCTTCTAAACTGCTTTATTGTTTCACAAAGCCTCAAATGTGAATATTTACTCTGTGGACAAGACTTAGAAGCTGAGATGAAATCACCTCTGAGCTATTTGCATACTATCATGTAACTGCAAAAACCAGAAAAGTTCATTTTCCCTGCACAACAATGTACCCTCTTTAACTAGCTTTATCTATCTATCTATCTATCTATCTATCTATCTATCTATCTATCTAT
>JADRCD010226669.1:10973-36051 GCA_019843815.1 Montemys delectorum
TATCTATCTATCTATCTATCTATCTATCTATCTATCTATCTATCTATCTATCTGTCTACCATCACTCAGCATTAAGATTCAGACTTCGAGTCTTTAGCTTTGTTTTTAATTGTGTCTCCACTGCAGCACAATTTCTTTCCATTCACTATGACCGATTACGTTAAAACATTTGAGAAAATAAGCTCATGGATGGGACCAGATTCACAGATCTTCAGTAAAAGACTTCCATTACTTTAATGGCTTCGTCCTCATTTCTAATCCGCGAGTTTAATTAAACGCTATGCTTTTATTTCAGGCATTTATGTCCAGTCTTATATTCCTGATTTTAAACCCTGTCAAATGATACTTGAAAAAGTAACAGCAGAAGCTTAGAGTCAGTAAAACCACAGAGTTCAGAGTTCTATATTAGATATTACCCCCTTAGGACAGATTTGAGTAACATACTTCCACATTTACATTATTTAAGTGAAAGTTTAGTGAGAAAGGAAATGGCAAGTAAGAGTCTTTGATGGAAATATTAAAATATGAATTTTTAACTGAAGGCTTTCATATTAAACTCCAGTTAGCAGATGCTAAAATGAACAAATTGATTTGAAATCAAGCAATGAAATGGGTAAAAATTTCTCTATTTTTTTGTATTTGCATACAAACCACATTGCCAACATATTTTATTTTACTTTTTATATTGAAAGGTGGGTTGGCTGAGGTTTTTATTTTTAATCACAAGAAATGACAATGAATAGGAACAAAATGTCTTAGGGTACTTAAACATATGACTTTTAATTAGTTAATTAGTTAAATTTTTTCTCTCAAGAAAGCCAAAGTATATATTAAACAAGCCTAGTGTGTTAGTAATCCAAAGTTTGTTGTTAAGCCTGAAATATTCCATTTGGATCCCTTTTCTTGAACTGGGATACTTTGTCTAGCCTCAGTAGAAGAAGTCCCCAGGGCTACTGAAACTTGATATGCCAAGGTGATTGATATCTATAGGAGGGCTTCCCTTTTCTAAAGAAAAAGGGAGGGGGTTGAGAGGAGGGGAGGGGAGCGTGTGGGATTGAAAGATTAGAAGGGGAGGGGAAACTATGATCAGGCTGTAAAGCAAGTCATTATAAATTTAAAAATAAATAAATATATGATAAATATGTAAGTCCAAAATGTTCAAGATAGAGCCAAAGACAAATGAATGTCCTCTCGGTGCTTTAGTTCTCCGTAAGCTCATCTCTCTTCCTTCACATGAAATAACTCAGCACTTTTCATCACTGCACAAGCATTTCTTTTTCTCTAACTTTCAAACAAGTTCATTTTAGTGAACAGTTACAAGTTTCTCCTGATTGAAAATCTTTCTTGTAGAGAATATCATCTTCTTGGAGAGTCACAATTCTCATCCCTGCTGCTAGACACAGAGTACCCTAGAACTGACATGTCAGTTTGTTCAACTTTCAACTGTGAATAAATTAGCTTTTTATTTCTTTACAAAGAGAAGATAAACATATGTTGACTTTTCAACAGGACTCCAATTTATTTGGAGTTACAACATCACCTTTTATTGAAATACTATTTGTTGTTGTTGTTCATTTGTATCCTACTTGAAATGCTGTTTCAGTTTGTTGTTCTTGCTGCTCTTCTGCCAAACCTTTTCTCCTTTGCTATCACTAGGACAGAGATTACAGTTCTAGAGATATGGCAGAAATTGATACTTTCATTGAAATACCTGCTGAATTGCACTTAAATGTTCATTGCTTTGCTTCACATAATTCATGTTTCATTTAGTGACTAGAGATTTCAGTAAAAAATCTCACCCACCTGAAACTCACAAACTATTCCTGATGATTGCTTCTTCATTCCAATTAAGAAACTAGTATTGACCAAATACAGAGCAAAAATGTTGCATCACTCACGGAGATGTAAAAAGAATTGAGAACTGGCTTACTATGAGTGTGTCTTCTGGGTACCTATCTAAGCTATAGGTTTAAATAAAGAATTGATGTAATGATCATAGTTAGTTTATAACTTTTCTTAAAGTATTTTTTTTTACTCGTCATTTTATTGAATATTTTCTATAAGATAACCCAATACATTGGTAGTTTATTAATAATATAAGGGGTTAATCTAATTTCTACGAGATGGCCTATACAGGGACAGAGGCTCTCCGCCATAGATAACTGATATCCTCATGATGATATCCTGTCCAATAGAAATTCCTGTTCCTGGAACCTAAGGCTCAGAGCAGTAACTCTCTTTGTATTCAGCCATAAATATAGTAGATAATTTAGGTTGACAGAGACACATTGATGATTGTCATGTCTCTATGCCATATAAAGCAATAGCCACTAAGGGTAGTAAGTTATCACAATGCTTAAATTTCTTGTTATGTACCTGTGAGGGCACAGGTTTGAATTTCTAGTATCCATATAAAAATCACAGTGTGTTGATGCACATCCTTAGTCCCTGGGCTGGGGAGGAGGAGAGAAATCCCTGAGGCTTTCTTTTTTTTTTATTAGATATTTTCTTTAATTACATGTCATATGATTTCTCCTTTCCCAGTTTCCCCTCAAAAAACAAAACAAACAAACAAACAAACAAACAAAAAAACAAAAACAAAAAACAACAAGGAAAAAATCCCTGTTGCCTCTCCCCTCCCCCTGCTTGCCACCCCACCCTCTCCCATTTATTGGCCCTGGCATTCCCCTACACTGGGGCACAGAACCTTCACAGGGCCAAGGGCCTCTCCTCCCATTGATGCTTGACTTTCCAATCCTCTGTGGGGCAGTGAGCAGTTCTGACAGCCAGAGTCCAGTAGAGCAGAGCCACCTTGGAACCCCAGAGACCCACTGAACATCTGCTCAGGAGGGACGGTAGGTGTTCAGTGAATTGCTCCTGAGACTAATGGCTCAGATTTCAGCCCAGACCCCTCACAGCTGCCCCTGCAGGAGATGTGTGCTCTATCAGGCAGACACTGCCTCAAACTCCCAGCATTCTAGCTAGACCTTACACACAGTCTTCTGACCACAAGCCAGGCATGCCACACCCTATACAATAAAAGGGGTGGTTTGCCCCCTCCTCACTCTCTTGTTCTCTTCTTCTCTTGCTCTCTTGTTTTCTTCTCTTATCCCTCTTGCTCTTACTAACTCTTGCCCTCTTGCTCTCTCTCTCCTCTTTGCTCTTTGTTCTCTGACTTTCTTCCTCTTCTTCTCTTTTTTCTCTTTCTCTCTCCTTCCTCTCCTTTCCTTCTCTCTACTCAACCAGCATATTTCCCCTTCCTACAATAAAAATAACTCATTCATACATTGCCTCCTTTTTAATTAAGGTGCCATGCAGCAAACAGGTCAGCCCCAGGAGGAGAGAGAGAGACCTGGGCCTCAACAGCAGGCCCCCCTGCCACCATCGAGAGAGCAAGTCTCAGCAGGCAGGCCAAGGCAGCAGCCCAGGCCCACCAGTCTTTTGAACAACAATCCTCTACTATACACATGCTGCCAGAACAACCAGTCCCACCATGTATAGTCCTTGGTGGGTAGTTGAGTCCCTGGGAGCTCTGAGGGTACTAGTTAGTTCATATTGTTGTTTGTCCTAAGGGGCTGCAAACCCTTCAGCTCCTTTGGTCCTTTCTCTAACTACTCCACTGGGGACCCTGTACTCAGTTCAATGGATGGCTGTGAGCCTCTACATCTGTATTAGTCAGATACTGTCAGAGCCTCTTAGGAGATAGCAATATCAGGCTGACTTGTCCTTCCTTCAGTCTCTGCTCCATAGTTAATCTCTGCAACTCCTTCCGTGGGTATTTTGTTCCCCTTTTTAAGAAGAAATGAAATGTCCACGTTTTGTTCTTCCTTCTTCTTGAGTTTGTTGTGGCTTGTGGGTTGTTCTTCCTATATTCTGAACTTCTGGGCTAATAACAACTTATCTGAGAGTGCATACCATGTGTGTTCTTTTGTGATTGGGTTACCTCACTCAGGATGATATTCTCCAGATCCATCCATTTCCCTAAGAATTTCATAAATTCATTGTTTTTAATAGCTGAGTAGTACTCCATTGTGTAGGTGTACCACAATTTCTGTACCCATTCCTCTGTTGAGGGACATCTGGGTTATTTCCAGTTTCTGGCTATTATAAGTAAGGCTGCTATGAACATGGTGGAGCATGTCTCCTTATTACGTGCTGGAACATTTTTCTGTACTTATTTCTAGGTAGGGTGCCATGAACTATTTTGGATTGTTCTCTTGTTCAAAAGTTTAAGAATACATGTACCAGAATTCTGAGGCCTTTCTTATCTTTTTGATTTGACAAGATATAAAGAATAATGACTGTAATTCATATAGGAGAAAATTCTTTTAAAAATTAAATACCCAAATTCAAAATTAATGGAAAAAATTTAAAAGGGGAAATGGACGTTAAGCCACATTAGTTCTTAATATTCTCATTTCTGACAATGCACAAACTTTTTTTTTTTTTCATAGCTAAAGTTTCCAAGGAAAAGGGAAGGGCTCCTAGGTCCGGGATCAGGGCAGCACATCCACTCAAGAGGAAGGCTTGTACTCAGAAGGCAGCATTTCAGTGCTGAACTTGGCTAGACACTTGAAGAACTCAGAGGGAAAATAAAACCCTCCAGTCTATTGTAAGAGGATCACTCATGACAGAAAACAAGACTGTTAATCAATCTGTGGCATGAGTGGCCATCAGCTGACAATTAGAATTCGAGGTCCATCTATATGATCTCAGTACTTTGTGGATCGTATAAGAGTGAGCATTTAGCAAATGTTTGATGGATAAATGAGTATCATTCAAAATGATTGATTGAAGCAAAAAGGAAAAGCTAAATCGTATTCACCATACTATAAAATGAGTCAGAAAAGTGTGTCATAAGTTATTGAAGGTTTCTCAGCCCACAGTCCTAATGGAAGTTTCAGTTAGCTGCAGGGAGAATTTCAATCATTTAGATAAAACGTATTTGTGACTCTGTTCATTTGTCGGGTAAACGAAGCTGAGTTACTGCAGTAATCAAATAAATATTCTCAAGGTCATAAATAATTAGTCATTTAGGTTTTTTCTTTTCAACCTCAAATCTTTACATTTTTCTCCATTGTATTACTTGTGAAAAATAAAAGTTGTGCTTACTCATAGAATGAACGTTGTGGGATTTCTCTTCTTGTAACTGGCATATGATTGATAAAGGAACCAGATACGAAACCACATTGTTTATAACACTTCTAGCTACAGATGATGATTTTTCTCGTGAGTATTTATTGTTTCTATGTTCCTGAAGAATACTGTATTTTATACATCCTGTGCAACATCAGTGACAGGGCTGACTAGGGAAAGGACTTGCTGTCAAAACCAAGGAGCTCAGCTCAAGTCCTGGTACTCACACCATGGATGGAGACAACTGGCTTCCACAAACTGTTCTCTGACCTTGACTTGTCTGCACCTGTGTGTATGTTCCAACTACATAGGCACATTCAAATAAGTGAACAATAATTAAATGCCCAAAATGTTCCAAATAAACACCAGTGCTCTTGTTAACTCTTTACTATGAATCATGTATAATTTAAAACGTATTTGTCTTCTTATCTGAGCCTCTAAAACAATTTTTAAAATAACTATTTTAAGTCAAATATTTTTCAGTTATCTAATTTGTATTAATTTTGACACAATTCGCATTGTATAACCTAGAGTATGTTTGAGGGAGAAATCCACTGCTGAATTTTTTATAGTGCTATACTTACTTCATATTCATATTGAGACTTGTTGCCTAAATGAAACTTACAATTTAATGCTGATCTTTACATATATGTTATGATATATTTCCCAATCTTTATACATTCTCTCCGCATAGTAAGTAAACTAACTTATTACAGTAGTTCCTGGTGTATGGTGTATGGATTCTGAAACCCTCCCATATTTCAAAATGCCAGCTTCTGAAGTGGCCAGTTTAATGCTGTGTGGTACACACTGTGGACTCCTGTGTCCAATGTACCTTTCATAATCTAGAGATTATTCGTTCTCTATACTGTATGCAAAGGACATGTCAATAGTATTTACCAGGCACTGTTTAGGGTGTTATCAGAAAGAAGCTTAGTTAACAAACTATGTTAAGTACACACTGAAATTTTTCAACATTTTTCCTTTTGCAGTTGATTGAATATAGGAATGTGGAACTCATGCATGAAGATAAAACACAGAAAGAAAAATTGCTCTTCTTCCAACATAGATCCCTAGATAAGAAAGTAAAATATGTGAAATCCAATTATCTAAATTGTATTGAGTATTAGGAAATTGTCATCTGCATAGAAACTAAACTTTAATGGTCACTTCAGTTGGCAGCATGTTCCTGGCTAGATTTTCATTAGAAATGGTGTATTCTTCAATTTCACTGAAATAAATATAACATAGGGTTTTCTGTATGTATGCAATAAGTGTGATTATTTATTACATTAACTGATAAGACATGTTCTTACATTCCTCAAACCTACTTGTTTAAGTTACCTGCCCATCTCTTCAGTTGTATAATGAGGGAGAAATGCCTACTCAGCTATCTAGTAGTTTCAAATAGAAAAATTCTATTTAAAGTTGCCTATGCAGTAGTTGATTCATTAATTACTTGCATACACGAATGACTTACACTAATCCTTCACAATCCTTCCAGTTTGGTGAAACTCTTCCCTATTTTCATCTCCCTGGGGAGCAGTGATTCAATTAGAGATGCTCAGCATAGAAATCTGTAACTTTGTGGTGCCTGGACGAGTGGACAACTGATATAGCCTGTTGTCTGCTTGAGTTCTTTCCTACACATTTCTACTTAAGCCTGTCAAGGATTCTAGGAATGTTGCTTTGCCCCCTACCCCCAGGGCTGAAAGTTAACTCAATCACTTGATAGTTTACACACAATTATTAGGGAAAAATACTTAAAATTTGTATGTTTTTCTCTGTAACTATTTTTTTTTTTTTTTTGGTTTTTCAAGACAGGGTTTCTTTGTGTAAGCCTTGCTGTCCTGGAACTCACTCTGTAGACCAGGCTGGCCATAAACTCAGAAATCTGCCTGCCTCTGCCTCCCAAATGCTGGGATTAAAGGTGTGTGCCACCACTGCCCGGCTCTGTATCTAATTTTATTTCTAGCAGGTACAAAGTATTAAAAGTCACCAAAGTATACTTAAAACTTTTCATTGATACCCATATATTACTTCAAATATAAATCAATTAACCAACGAGATGCCATGCTACAGGCGTTCATGAGAATCTTAATATTATTGCTTTTTTCTTTTGTAACTATTTTATATACAAACATATTAATAAATGCAAATAACTACATTTCTTTTTTTTTTTAATCTGTCATTATCAACACTGCTCTCACAATGTAAAAGCAAAAGGTATATGGACAGATGGATAGACCAACATACATATTCTTCTTCTTTTTAATGTTTATGTGTGTTTTGCCTGTATGTTGTTTTAGAATTCTTTCATTCCTGGTGTGAATTGAGGTCAGAAAACTTTGCAATGTCTTCTACAGATGGTTGTGATCTGCCAAATGGTTTTTGCAAGCAAAATCTGAGTCTTCAGAAAGACCAACTAGTACTTTTTTTTGTTTTACTTGAACTACTTTATGACAGTCACAATGTTCTCGCAAAACATTTACATTGGTTGCAATCTTGTCAATTTTTTTCAACTACAATTAACAGTGAATCAATTAATCTCTTCTTTTTTGGTTGGATCTTTTTTTATTTACATTTCAAATGTTATCCCCTTTAGTTTGTGATTTAGTCCCTGGGATCTCTAGGGGGTCTGGTTGGTTGATATTGTTGTTCTTCCTATGGGGTTGCAAACCCCTTCAGCTCCTTCAATCTTTTCTCTGACTCCTCTACTGGGGACCCCTGTGCTCAGTCCAATGGTTGGCTGCAAACATATACCTCTGTATTTTTCAGGCTCTGACAGAGCCTCTCAGGAGACAGCCTTATCAGGCTCCTGTCAGCAAGCACTTCTTGGCATCCACCATAGTATCTGGATTTGGTGACTGTATATGGGATGGATCCCCAGGTGGGGCAGTCTCTGGGTGGCCTTTTCTTCAGTCTCTGCCCCACACTTTGTCTCCATATTTCCTCCTGTGAGTATTTTGTTCCCCCTTCTAAGAAGGACTGAAGCATCCACACTTTGGTCTTCTTTCTTCTTGAGCTTCATGTGGTTTGTGAATTGTATCTTGAGTATTCAAAGCTTCTGGGCTAATATCCACTTATCAGTGAATGCATACCATTTGTGTTCTTCTGTGATTGGGTTACTGCCATGCACACTCGTCTACGCCAGTCACGTCTGCAGTATCGGGCTTAAAAACCTGATCAAGGGCAAGAGGCAATAAGGATCCAAAGGGGTACCGGTGCCTCCTGGCTATTCAAGGTAGCCGCTGGCATCTCCTAACTCAGACGCGTTCCAGATCAGTCTTTCCAATCGTCAACACACCCTCATATTTAGGTATAAAGATACCCCAAGAAATGATTCATTTATGGCTAAGATTGGGCATTGTTTCCTGGCCAGCACGATGTTTCCAATATATCCTAATTTAATTCCAAGCTATCCTTAGCTTGGAATTTCTCTCAAGGAATCTGCCTGTCAGACAGGTTCTGCCCTTAGAATTAGCAACAGAGGTCAAGCTCATTCCTCCTTCCTTAGGGCAGTCTCACAATAGTCAGAACTGTTTTACATACTAGAAACTCAAGGCCATTAGCTAGAACGGTTAGGTCAGAACTTCCAAGTGCGTGCCTCCAGCCAAGGAGACCAAGAGAATTAACAGGAAATGCCATATCAAACTATCCTAATCTTACCTCCAGCAGAAGCAGAGAATTAGTATAGGAATACCAAATTAGCCCCAGTGGGGAGGACACCATTGCTCTCTTCCACCTGCTTCACACCTGGCTACGTGATCCTACCTACCGACCTTGTGTAGCGGTCACTTGCCTACGTGACTTCAGTCCTGCACTTTGATCCTTTTGACCCCCACCCATCTACGTGACTCTTGTCATTTGCCCTGTTTCCTGTATACCATATAAGCCTGGTTTTCACTATGTGCCTTCTCTTAGACTTGTACACTCTCTTAGATTCTCTCTTGGACTCGCTCTTGGACTGGGATGCAGTTCACAGTCCCCCGGGCCCAGTTTGGGCTTGGGGGATGCAGAGCCTATCCAGAGAGATGGCTGCTGCTTTAGACCTAGTGTGTTTCAGGTGGCCTCAGATGTACTTTAATTACTAAGCTGCCAGATTTATCATATCTCTTTTGCAATGACTGTAAAAGTCTGATGCCATTTTTAAGAAATACATTCAGATTCACACACCCTTGTGTAGGCTCTGTTTGTCACTCTTCGCCTACGCCTCGTCGACCTGATTAGGACCCCGTTTCTCCAGAGGGTTGAGGGAGGCCCAGATCGCCCGGCCTGCAGCAGGTTACCTCATTCAGGATGTTATTTTCTAGCTCTATTTGCCTGAAAATTTCATGAAGTTGTTTTTAATTGATAAGTAGTGCTCAATTGTGTAAATGTACCACATTTCCTGTATCCATTCCTCTGCTGAAGGACACCTGGTTATTATAAAAAAAAAGGCTGCTATGAACATAGGGGAGCATGTGTCCTTGTTATATGTTGGAGCAACTATTGGGTATATGCCCAGGAGTGGTATAGCTGGGTCCTCAGGTAATACTATGTCCAATTTTCTGAAAAAGTGTTAGACTGATTTTCAGAGTGGTTGTACTAGCTTGCAATCCCACCAGTAATGGAGGAATGCTCCTCAACCATTACTCTTAACAGCTGAGCTATAACTCTGGGTTACATATATTGATTCTAAGATACGGTTTGATGATTTGTGACTTTTGCTTTTATTTATTTTTAACTGTAAAGCAACTTATAAGCCATTTGTGTTGAAATAAAGCCAAAACTACAAAGAAATCTTTGCCTTTAGCAAGATCTTTTCTTATTCCTCAATCTTTGCTATTTCTTTGTCCATATTTTCCACTTGTCCTCACATTCACATGAGACCGTCTGCAAGAATGCAACCGGTATCCAATGCATTGTGATGAGTAAGCTGTTTAACCTTGCTAAAGCCTATAAGTTCTTTTTACTTACTAACTAAAAAGTATAGCACTTATTTTTAATTTTGTATAACAAGTTAGACACAAAACCTGATGTGTTTGTATTCTTAACAGCTGCTGCAAACATGGTGAATCTGGTTTGTATCACTTGCTGAGGACAACTTATATATAATAAGTATATTTATAAATGAATGAGATAAACATCTGATAGTAACTGGAGATAATGATTTAGTTATCTGAAGTAGTAAGTGTGTGTGTGTGTGTGTGTGTGTGTGTGTGTGTGTGTGTGTAGCTTTGTACATGTCCACAATGCCCAAAGTTTAAAATATATACATTTCTATGTTTTTCTAAGGTAAATGCAAATGTAGTAAATGCATAACCCATTGAGAAACTTGCTTAACGTAAGTGTACCCAATAATATGTGTAAATCTTTAAAATAAAATGTTTTAGAAGTAATCCAGGAAGAACATGAACTGTGTTTATATATACAGTACAGTAACTCATAATGCAGTGCCAATGAGTTATTCCACTAGAATTCCCTTTCTTTCCTTTCAGTGTATTACTTTAAAAGGCGAATGGAGCTAATGAGATCACTCAACAATTAAAAAGGCTTATTTCACACGAGAAGATCCCAGAATCTACAAGGTGTAATTCTTGTAATTCAAAAGACCAGAGTACTTCAAGTTGTTATCAAACCACTCTAGATGCACAAACTCAAACAACACAACACACATGTATACACATATACACATACACACAGACACATTGCTAAATAAACAAATATAAAATAATTCTAAATGAGTGAACATATCCTTTCCAGAAGTCATACAGCTTACCAGTTTGAAGTTAATCCCAAATTATTTTATAATCACCTCTTCACTGAAGGATACGTTAAAGTTAAAACAGTCTATCAAACAAACAACACAATTATAAACAAAATATATGGTTAAGGGAAAAGAATTTCCAGCTGGGATAGAGAGACTTTCCATTCGAGTTGTGTCGGGAGCCGCCCGCCATTACAGGATGGTGCAGGCTCTCTACTTCGGCGCAGGCTCTCTGTTTCCTGGATCTTCTCGGAAGCCCTGCTTGAATGTGCGCCTGCGCAAGGCGCGAAACTTAGTATGCTAATTAGGCACTGAGGCTAGAGCCAATGAGGGATCAGCACGTCTCCCAGAGACCTATATAAGCTGCGGGGTTTCGACGTTCGGAGTCCTTCTACTTCATGCCATCTAAAAGAGCTGTAACAATAAATTGCTGTCAGAAGAATCCAGAGGGCGGCGTGCTCCTTATCGGCGAGGTAGCGCGCGGCAGAGTTGTGCAAGTACTGTAGCAAAATGGCAACCCTAAGGAAGGTGTGATCATCTTAGGGCAGGACGGCATACTCATTTTCTTAATGAGCTACTGGACTTTCTTTTTTAGGATCCCAGTACCCAACCCAAAGGCTCTATGGAGACAACATACTGGGTCATAACTCTTCCTACTCAGAAAAGCAATTTGGGCCTTTCCCTCATCACCTTGAAATATTTGATTCTTTCTCTAAAACATCCTTCTCTGGCACATGGCTCTACTTGTCTGCCATGTGCCTGCTGTCCATGCCCTTCAGGCCCGCCTCAAGAGACACAACTAGTTTCCTTCCCTCCTTCCTTTTAATCCTCTCAACAGCCATTGACACCAATCTTGCCTAAGATTTCCTTTTCTTTTAATTGGGTATTTTCTTTATTTACATTTCAAATGTTATCTCCTTTCCTGGTTTCTCCAGCTCCCAGAAACTCCCTATCCTATCCTCCCTCCCCTTGCTTCTATGAGAGTGTTCCTCCACCCACTTCCACCTCCCTACCTTTGATTCCCCTATACTGGGGCATTTATTGAGCCTTTGTAAGACGAAGGACCTCTTCTCCCATTGATGCATGACAAAGCCATCCTCTGCTCCATATACAGATGGAACCATGTGTACTTATTTGTTGATGGCTTAGTCCCTAGGAGCTCTGAGGAGTCTGGTTGGTTGATATTGTCATTCTCCCTAAGCAGTTGAAAATCCTTTCAACTCCTTCAGTTCTTTCTTTAACTCCTCTATTGGGGACTCCATGCTCAGTCCAATGGTGGACTGCAAGCATCTGCCTCTGTATTTGTAAGGCTCTGGATGGGCCTCTCAGGAGACAGCCATATCAGGCTCCTTTCAGCATGCATGTCTTGGCATCCACAATAGTGTCTGGGTTTGGTAACTGTATATGGGATGAATCCTCAGGTGAGACAGTCTCTGGATGGCCTTTCATTTAGTCTCTGCTCTACATTTTATCTCCGTATTTGCTCCTGTGAGTATTTTGTTATCGTTCTAAGATGGACCAAAGTACCCACACTACGGTCTTCCTTCTTCTTGAGCCTCTGTGAATCATATCTTGGTGTTTTACAGCTTTTGGGCTAATATCCACTTATCAGTGAGTGACTACTATGTGTGTTCTTTTTCTATTGGGTTACCTCACTCTGGATGATATTTTCTAGTTCTATCCATTTGCCTAAGAATTTCATGAATTCATCATTTTTAATAGCTGAGTCGTACTCCATTGTAAATGTACCACATTTTCTATATCCTTTCCTCTGTTGAAGGACATCTGGATTCTTTTTAGCTCCTGGATGTTATAAACAAGGCTGCTATGAACATAGTGGAGCATGTATCCTTATTACATGTTGGAGCATCTTCATGGTATATGCACAGGAGTGGTATAGCTGGGTCCTCAGGTAGTAGAAAGAGCAATTTGCAAATTCATTTGGAATAACAAAAAACATAGGATATTGAAAACTGTTCTCAACAATAAAAGAATTTCTAGGGTAATCACCATCCTTGATCTCAAGCTGTATTACAGAGCAAGCAATAGTGATTAAAATTGTATGATATTGGTACAGAGACAGGAAGGAAGATCAATGGAATAAATTGAAGACCTAGAAATGAAGCCACATGCATTTTGTCACTTGATCTTTGACAAAAGAGCTGAAACCATCCAGTGGTAGAAAGATCATTTTTAACAAATGGTGCTGTATCAACTGGCAGTCAACATGTAGAAGAATGCAAATCAACTCATTCTTATCTCCTTGTATAAAGCTCAAGTCCAAGTGGATCAAGGACCTCCACATCAAACCAGATACACTGAAACTTATAGAGGAGAAAGTAAGGAAAAGCCTCAAACACATGTGAAAAATTTCTCAACAGAACACCAATAGCTTCTGCTCTAAGATCAAGAATTGACACATGGGACCTCATAAAATTGCAAATCGTTGGTAAATCAAAGGACACTGTCAATAGGACAAAATGTCAACCAACAGATTGGGAAAAGATCTTTACTAATTCTACATCAGATAGAGAGCTAATACGCAATATATACAAAGAACTCAAGAAGTTAGACTCCAGAGAAACAAATAACCATATTAAAAATTGGGGTACAGAACTAAGCAAAGTATTTTCAACGGACGAATACTGAATGACTAAGAAGCACCTAAAGAAATGTTCAACATCCTTAGTCACCAGGGGAATGCAAATCAAAACAGCCCTAAGATTCCACCTTTCAGAATGGCTAGAATCAAAAATTCAGGAGATAGCAGATGCTGGCAAGAATGTGGAGAAAGAGGAATACTCTTCCATTGCTGGTGGGATAGCAAGGTGGTACAACGACTCTGCAAATCAGTTTGGTGTTTCCTCAGAAAATTTGACAATATTTCCTTTTTAATCTGGTAATAAAATAGTCCTTGTGCTCCACTCCCCCTGAAATAAAACATTTGAAATTTAGCAGTATATTAGATTACTCTATATAACATAAAAGCAGTTACATTTTTGAAAGTAAGCATCTTATACATATATTTACCTGGTAATTATTAGAAAATCCATAAAAACAATTTACTTTATTGTCATAATTTTTAGTAAAATAAATTTCTAAGGTGAATGGAACTATAAAAGTAAAAGAAAATTACATTTTAAAGTTACTAGTGTCATATTTGAAAGAGAAACCACATAAAAAGCATAAAATTTGTTAGATGCAAAACTGAATAATCAAAGGAGATGTATTAAACACAAGGATTTTTTTAAATTTATTAAAATGGGAGTTCAATTTGAAGAAACAACAAATATATTTAGCGTAAATCTACTGCTACTAAATTGAACAAAGGTACTAGTTTCATTTTCTGTCTTTCTACTTTAGAAAATATATCATTTTGAATGTTTTGAGAATCCAACTGTTCATATTATACAGTATTTGTAATTCCATATTTTACAGGTGTTAGTTTACTTTCATGTCTGTGCACATGTGTGTGAGTGTGTGTGTGTGTGTTTATTTGTATGCAAATGAATATTTGTTTGTTTTATTAGGAGAGTCTGTATTGGCTGTTAGTAAACACAAAGATTTGCTCTCTCATCCTTCCCAGTGCAGGGACTACAAGTACACCTTCCCAGGCCAGGCTTTTATAGGGCTGATATAAATTAACTGTAGATCATGCACACTCTACTTCCAACTAACACATTCTCCTCACTTTGAAATGTACTCTTTCCTATTTTCACTTCAGTCCTTTAGTTGAGAAGGATCAAAATCCAGAGAAAAGCACTCTATATTTGTGTGACAAAAACATCAAGTAAATATTGAAGTACAGATAAAGTATTGAGTGCCTGTTCAGAGCTCATCATTAATTTAAAGACATCAATTTAATCTTTAACAGAATGCATTCATGTATAAAAGCAGTATGTTGGAAAAAAAAAAACTAACAACCTTCTGGATATCCATTTACCAAAAAAAAATTATTTCACACCTACTCTGTTATGTAATGTGCTATAAGAGAACATTTTGCTTTAAGGTATTTATATGTGCAAGTAGAGGTGTGCTTTTTTTTTTTTCTTCACTGAAATGAAGATGCCTCCCAAGTGCTGGGATTAATGACATGCACCACCACCACCAGGCTGAATTATTTTATTTCTAACAAATAATCAATATACAAGAACACAAATGATAACACACACACACACACACACACACACACACACAAACACACACATATACACACCTGCAAAACTTTTCCAGTTATCCACATGGATAAATGATGTAACAATGTGTGTGGTAGTACTCTTGTTATTGTTACACGGCAACTTTCCCCACATGTTTGTTATTAATAGTTTTAGACAGGAATTCCACATAAGAATATTCATGTAAAATAGCTATTGATCAACAAAGTAGAAACCTGAACGTTCTTTGGAAAGTCAGTTGGATGGTGTTTTGCTGGAGCAAACGAGTGAAGGAATATTTTGCTAAAAATTGACACAGGTATGAAAGACTAAGACAGATTCCTAAAGGAACCTTTCACTGAAGCAGACACAGGAGAGAGGATATCCTGCTAACGTATGCAAGGGCGAGGGCAGGTGTTGATGGATTCTCTGCTAACAACACTTATGTATTGTTCTGCCTTACATTGTAAAGTTGAGCTGCATCTGTCAGGAGTTCATAGAGAGAAACACACCAAAAAAGTTCTGGTGGTCCACTGTAGTTTCTTGCCACTTCTATGCCCTGGTGCAGATTGGATGCATGTGTTGGTGCAGGACCTGTGCTGAGACAAGGCACGTGGAGGACATGTGATGCTTAGAGGGTATAAATAGGACTCCACGGAGTGACAGAGGGAGAGCTTGACTTGCTGGGACAGCTAGCTATGCAATGATTGTGGGTCTCCCATCTTCATTGAACTTTACTTCTCTGGGAGAAGCATAGCTGGGACTTCTCTGGCTATTCCTGCATGGTCCCTCCTGCTGACTTGAGCAGAGGTTCAGGCCTAGCTGTTTCTGCCAGGTCATGTCATCTCTGTGGCTAACCAAACTCCACCAAACGAGACTGCTGGTGTATTTGTGACGTGTTTGAGAATGGATCAAGCTGACTCTACCTGCGAATCTGTGAACTGAACTGCTGATTTCTGGACAACACTGATGGGAGCTCCTCCAAAATAACTTTCTCAACAAGTCTAATCCTCGATCCCCGTCCTTTCTTTTTTCACGACCTCTGGTGGGTGGTCATGTACAAGGGAGGTTAAAGTATTTAAGAACCATCATTAAAAATAGGATTTAAAAAAATAAACTTACAGATCAAATTCATTTAATTATAGAATCTTGATTCATATCTAAGAATAATATTTTCAAAGTAAAAAAAACTGACTCTTTTTTTTAATTTCTGTAATTATTGTACTTTGTGAGTACAATGAATAGATGGCTCCTATCTTGTTTTCTTTCCCTTTTTCTCTCTTTTTCCTCTCCCTCTCAGTCTCCCTGCTTCCTTCCCTCTCCCTTCACTCTCTTTCCCTACCCCCTCTCTCTTTTTTATCTCCCTTTCTCTCTCTCTGTTTCTCTCATTCACTTATGGAAGGTATTTTGCTGCGTAAAATAATAATGACTGCTTTCTGAGAACTTTCAAAACATGAAACACAACACTCGAAGACCCTCTTGCTTTAGAAATTCCCAGTGAGAAAGCAGTTGTTAAACTGATGGGCCTCTCTTATAAGTTTTGATATGCATTTTCTGTTTGTTTTGTGTCTTTAGTGTCTTACCTATAATATTATAACAGATAATTTCTAAACCTATTTGGTGTTCTACAGGGCTGTTGTATCTGACTGAGCATTTATATCTCTAGATTTTGAAACTTTCTTTAATGGTTTTTGAAAATATATGTTTCCAACATATATTGATTTTTTTTCAATACCAGTGTTTCTCAACCTTCCTAATTCTGCAACCCTTTGTAGTTCCTCATGTTGTGTTCAACCCCAAATGCAAAGTTATTTCCTTCCTACTTTATAACTGTAATTTTGCTACTGTTCTTAATTACAATGTAAATATCTGATATGCAATGCTCAGGGGGGTTATAACAACTGTCATATACCAATAAATCATAGGCTTGGTCTTTCTATGATGTCCTTTAGGTTGTTTTCTTTCTAATTATACGTTTCATAATTTGCATTTGTCAATGACTGAATGCTCTAGTTCCGCATTCTTCAAACCCTGACATTCGGTTCTGTTTGAGACTCATTTTTATTGATGAGCCTTGTGCAAGCTTTTCCTGCACTTTAACAAGAATTGAAGGTTTGTGTCAACACTGTGATGAACACACCTCTATGTGCCAGTGTTTTTAGAAGACTTTGCTCAGCTTATATATGTCTGGTCCACATTTTGGCAAATCTCTCAATGATTCCATTTTTTCCCATTATAATTATAACTGCCATATTATTCCATAAACAACAATCTTGGATGATACTCTTCTGTTTGCAGGCATAGTAGAGAGTACCCACATAAGTCAACATACTTAAGCATGTATGTATATATTAGATGACCCAATAATAGATCATTCCTGTGCTCATGTCTCTGTCCCTTCTCTTTCTTGAGATTCAATAGTTATCAAAACGGTGCTAGCCCCAATCACCCATGTAGAAACTACAGAGAACTCACCAGAAGATCCAATTATAGCCACAAGATAAGAAGTTTAACAAATGTAGTTATGACAAAAATCTATAGGACAATAGTTAATTTTAGAACATATGAGGTTTTTGATATTTGAAACAGTAAAAAATCTTATGATACTTAATGCAAATTCATTAAAAATTGAAATTCAGAATTCCCCAACAGGCCATAAAAATTCTTAACTTAAACACACAGAAACAACCTTTTGATATAACAATAATGTTTAGTAAAATAAACTATTATTTTTTGTTTATGCATTAATAATGTTTCTGAATGTAAAACTTACTAACTTCTTTCCAAATTTATCTACAAAACATTAAGAAAACAGTTGCTTTCAGAATATTTACTGCTTGTACTGAATAGTAAACAATAACCAGAATTTCAAAGATGATTTGTTAATAGTATACAAGAAGCATGTGACTTGTCTTAGCAATCATTTCCTCATTATCAGCAGTGGAGGGGTATGGGAGCTGGCTAATAGTGCTGAGCACACATTGGTTCTGTGTTACAACTTATGGCTGTGACAAAGACCTAAAAATCAAGACCTTACAAAGAGGAAAGTTTCCTTTGTCTCATGGTTTCAAAAATCCCATCTGTCTGGTCAGTTGTTTCCTGTAGTTTGAGTTTGGAGTCAGAGAAGGACAGTTAGGGAAGGAATAGGGTGGGGTGGGGTGGAATGGAGTGCTGCTATCTTTTTGGATTTGCTAATTTGGGAATGGCAATAATGCACTTATATGTGTAGGGTTAGGGGTCCTCCACAGGGCTTGGCTGTTTTGGGAGGCAGACAGGGAGGTTTTTTGTTTTTTTTTTTTAATTAGATATTTTCTTTATTTACATTTCAAATGTTCCCCCCTTTCCTGGTTCCCCCTCTGGAAAAACAAAAAACAAAAAACAAAAAACCAACCAACCAAACAACAACAACAACAACAACAAAAAACTATTCCCTCCTCTCCTCCCCCTGCTCACCAACCCATGCTCTCCCACTTCCTGGCCCTGGCATTTCCCCACACTGGGACACAGAGCCTTCAAAGGACCAAGGGCCTCTCCACCCACTGATGACCTAACAAGGCTATCCTCTGTTACATATGCAGCTGGAGTCATGAATCCCACCATGTGTACTCTTTAGTTGGTGGTTGAGTCCCTGGGAGCACTGGGGGTCTTGGTTAGTTCATATTGTTGTTCTTCCTATGGGGCTGCAAAGCCCTTCATTTCCTTGGGTCCTTTCTCTAGCTCCTCCATTGAGGACCCTGTGCTCAGTCCAATGGATGGCTGTGAGCCTCTACTTCTGTATTAGTCAAGTACTGGCAGAGCCTATCAGGAAACAGCTATATCAGGCTCCTCTCAGCCAGCACTTGCTGGCATCTACCATAGTGTCTGGGTTTGGTGATTATATATGGGAAGGATTCCCAGGTGGAGCAGTCTCTGGATTGTCCTTCCTTCAGTCTCTGCTGCACACTTTGCCTCTGCAGCTCCTTCCATGGGTATTTTGTTCCCCCTTCTAAGAAAGATCAAAGTATTCACACTTTTGTCTTCCTTTTTCTAGAGTTTCTTGTGGTTTGTGGATTGTATCTTGGATATTTCGAACTTCTGGGCTAATATCCACTTATCAGTGAGTACATACAAGTACTACTCAGCTATTAAAAACAATGAATTTATGAAATTATAGGGAAATGAATGGATCGGGAGGATTTCATCCTGAGTGAGGTAACCCAATCACAAAAGAACACATATGGTATGCACTCGCTGATAAGTGGATATTAGGACAGGAAGTTTTGAGTGTGCTTACACCATGCTGTCACTGGGCAGGTGTTGGACCATAGGGCTGCCCCTGGACACTGGTCTAGGGGTGGGGAAGCACAGACTGAGGCATAGGACTGCCAGAGCTGGGTTGGGATTCAGAGGCCTGCAAGGCCTGGTGGCTGTCTGGTTCTCAGGCTCTCTGACAACCAGGCACAGCTGGGAGCCAGTGGAAGAGCTGAGAAGAGAGGGGGATCCTGTGGGTTGGACATAGCCTGGGGCCAGGGGGGAAATGGTGGAGCTCCCTGCTGGTCCCACAGGGAGAGTCCTTGGCTTGGCTTGGCTTAGTAGTGGCTGTGGCTGAGAGTGCAGAGAGGCCTTCTATAGGAGATTAGATGGTGGCTCTATAGGCCAAGGCCTTCTCCCTGGATCCCCACATTGGATCCTGATGAAAAGAAGCAATCCATGGTTTTAAGACATTCATTGTCATAGTGGAAAGTGGATGAGTGAAACCATACCCCTCTTCTCAGGGTGGGCCTGAGATTAAATACCTTTTACAGAAAGGAGTGTCTGGGAAGGACAGTTTATTGACTAAGTCCTCTAGGCCTTTAGATCCCTCATTAAAATGGAGATCTGTCTTGAGCCTATATGACCACAGGTCACATCTTCTACCTGTGTAGGGGCATGGGGCAGTGCCCTTACATGACTGAAGGCCACAAATCTATGTTGAGCTGTGGCTAGTGACAGGGTCCTGATCCCCAGGAATCAGGCCAAATGACTACCGTCCTTTCAGAGTCACCAGGGTTTCTAACCTTATCTCAACCAGGAACTAGCTTGCCTTTCACTGTCACACATATATGCAACACCCAATACTTAGTCACATGAGTACCAGAATTGTAAATGTTTATTCATATATAAAATTTGTGATTACTGGGAAGTAAAGACTGAGAGAGAAACTGAGATACTAAGATTCCCAATAAAAAGACAACGTACTTGATGACTTATCTTTTTTTTTTTTTTTTAAATTGGAGCTACACTCTTTTCCTCTCTTTTTTAGAATTTTCAAATTAAAAAGATGTATTTGTATATAACATATTCTAATTCTAGTTTGTTCTCTCCCAACTCCTTCTAGTTTCTTCTTTTTTTCCTTTTGTCTGGCTGTACCTCCTTTCTACTCCTCTTAGAAAACAAACAAGTTTCTAAAGAATAACAATAAAATAAAATAAAGCAAAAGAATAACGTAAGATTCTAAATAGGACAAAACAAACAGAAGGGCAAGAGTGAAAGGGAAAGCACAGCAAACACGCCCAGGTAGAAGGGCTCGTTGTTGGCTCTGGGGTTGCCCCACAAGCCACATGTACATCAATCTCAGTCAGACAGGGAGAGTTTGTTGAGCATTCACCCCAGGACTGATCAATCCTGCCAGCCTGGCAGAAAAAAAAACTCAGAAGCTGACCATGACCACAAAGTTTCTCAGGCCCAGATTTTAAAAGAAAAACCACAATGAGCTCATGGGCAGAAGTAGGAGGCTCTACCTTTTGATCAACTCTGACTCAAGCTAATTTACCTAGCCGGATAGAACAGTTATAAAGGACTTTTATTCTGATTTGTCCTAAGTGGAGCTTATGGTTGTAGAATTTCTTAGGATCAACACACCTCTGAACGTAACAGGTTATGTGGTCAGTTTGACCCGGCGCCAAGTCAAGATGTTTTTCTGTGTCAGTAACAATATGAAATAGCTGGCAGACATAGAAGAAAACAGCTACAACTATGCAGGGGGAGCAGGCTTCAACATACACATTTGTCTACAAATGAATCCCATAAAATCAGAAAACTGGAAGGCATAATATATACACAAGACCTGTAGCACAGGTAAATATATGTGAAGGTATTATTCTTAATTCATATATTAAATGAAAATGTCAAACAGGCATATATGGCTAATAAATGTATACCTTTTTGAAAATCTACAAATTATTAAAGTTTTAGAGAAGAAGTTTCAAATCTTTAAGAATAGCTTTTTATATTTCAATGGAAGTTATTGTGCTTTATATAGATTACAATTTCTTAGGAATTTATTGATCCACCTCTGTTGTAGAAAATATTTATAAATCAATTTTCTATCCTTACTTTTATCATTCAGCTTTCAGATCAAAGACACACAACTTTTATATTTGTATTAAGACTTAGTCATCACTAAAGCTCGGCAGATATCTACCCACTATCCTATTGTGTGTCTATGTCCCTATCAGCAAGCCCAAGTTATAACTTGATTTATTCCATCTGGTCTGCTCTTAACTCCAATCGGCCACCTGTCAAGGCCATGTTTTCATAATTTACCTATCCATTGGCACCTCTCCTCTCCCTTTCTTCATTCTCTCCTCCCTCATGGTCTCTTTCCTCTGACCCCAAGCCTGGAAACCCAAAATTCTCCCTACCTCTCTTCTGCCCAGCCACAGGCTGCATGCATCTTTATTTCCCAATCAAAGATAATTGGGCAGGGGCTGGGAGTTGGGGGAAGGCAGCTCAAGGTTAAGTAAGTCACTAGAGCCTACTTGTGAATTTGTGAATTGCCGCACCCTGGGAAAAACCAGATCCTGGGAGCCAGTATTTAGCATTACAATACCTTGCAAAAAACTGATCCTCATTATCTCATTATCGAGAATTTGATTTTATTTTCTTGCCATAAAAATATCATTGGTTAAAATAGTTTGCATAAACTAACTCAGACAAGTGAAATATGACTTTTTCCTGAGCATGTAAGTGTGTATGTGTGCATGTTTGTTTTAATTTGCAGGTATGATTATGTGAAGGGGTGCATGTGTATGTGTGTGTGTGTGTGTGTGTGTGTGTTCTTTGGCATTAACCATAATACAAAGGTCAGTTTGTTCTAGGACATTACAGACCTTATATATTCTTCATCATTCATTTAGTTGATGACAAAAGGAAAAGCTCCATGCAACATGTCTTCCAGAGCTGCAAGTGCTGATGTAGCTGCCATCTGTGAAGAGAGGAGTGCTTCAGTCAGCTTCAGGAACATTCTGGCTCACATTCGTTTGCATATTAATGCCATCACACTGTGACATGTCCCTTTTGGGGACCTATTTCACAGTACTTCTGATTTTATCAAATAACCTGATAAAGGAATACTTTCACCATCTTTTCATAGTTCCTGGCACATAACATTAAGTAGTTCAGTGAAGCACAACTTTCTTCACATTCTGCTGATGTGGAAAACTCTAAAAATCTTAATAAGCAAGATACATGACATGTAACAATTAATTAGGTAGAAAGAACTTGCAGATTTCTAGTGACATTACCTTATACTTATTCTTCATATGTAATAAAGAAAAGCAGTAGCTGTTGGTCACTTAAGATCTTTACCTTATCACAAGTAGCTTTATGTACTGATCATGGTTTATGTTTTTAAAATCTTATTTTATGAACTTCTCCCTGGTTGTTAAACGTAGATGTATGTTAGTACATGTCTGTATAATTACACTCAGTATTTTCCCTTCTTGCACATGCTAAACCAACGATTTTTATTTTTTCCTTTTAAAAGTCCTTTTTAAAAACCGCACAGGCAATTTATAATGAAAATACATAATGGAATTACTTTGTTTTTTATGTCTGATAGAAGCCTTTAATTTAATGTAGATCATCATTCTTTACAAAGTCCTCTCCCATCTGAATGCTTAATATTATAGAAATTTTTATCAGAGAGGAAATGTTTGTAAAGTCAAGATGTAAGTTTCTCAATGTGAATGATCTTGAAATACTTCATGCTTTTTGATTCACAGCAGGAAATATTCTGCTGAGCCTTTCAATACAACATATGTCTTCAATGGCTCTGCCATGTTACCAAAGACCGTGTACTTGCTACTGAAAATACTCTTTATAAATGTTCAATAGTCTTAGGAATGACAGTATTATATTTACATACTTTGAAGTATGAATCATCCTTAATGATAAGGATTTTTTCTTTGTAAAATAGACTAAGCACTTAAATGATACTTATACTACAGGTTGATTAAAATATTTCAATTTCTAAAAGAGTTGTGACCTAACTCTATGAACATGGGAATAGACAATTTCTGTGACAACAAGAGCGACAAGGAAAAACTCAATAGCATCGTTAGAGGTCCTGGTGTCTGCATAAGAGGTCAGTAATTTATGAACTAAATAGACTCTTACTTGCCCGATAAATGTGTTTATACAGCTGATTTTATATTGAAAACTCCCAGCATTTAAGACAATATAAATCTTTGCTTTTGATAAGTAAATGACTTCTAAGTATTTTTCTTTATATGAATAGAAAATATAGAGAAATTTCTATCCAGTAACCTGGCTGTTTTGGTAAGGAATCACATCCAAAGACCTTCTAGGTCTGCATGATCTGGCCAGAAGACAGGCATGCCCTGGATTACAGTGTGATCTGTTCAGAAAAAAAGACAATCCTTAGCACATACATTTAATCCATAACAAAGAAGGCAAAGGTAGTTTGTAGAAGGAAGCAGTCATGGTTGAAAATGACATCTAATTGAGGGGCAGACAGAGTGATGAATCAGGAGTATTTGACATCATGAGTCAAAGTTAGAATATGATCAACTCACATGAGAACAGAACAGAAAAGAGAGACTATATAAAAGGAGTGCAGGGAGAAATGTGTGTATGCATGTGTGTGTGTGTGTGTGTGTGTGTGTGTTTTGAGTTTGACCAGGATAGTTTTACAAAGACAAGTTGCACAAAGTACAAGATAGACACAAGTGAAGACAGAACAAGCCAGAGAATGAGAAGATTAGAACATATTTCCAAAGTTAGTATGAGGTCAGACAGAGCAATTTAGGCACAAGCCTAGAGAAGCCCAATTGAAGCAATCACCTTGGAAAATTAAGTTATATGGAGGCTAGAAGCTTCCAGGCCTAGGACAAAGGATAGAACAGAGAAAGAAATGCTGTGAGCTTAGCCCAAGCAGTGAATTCACACAGTTAAGGCTCTCATCTCTCCCCATTCTCTGAAGAAATAAAGGCAACATTTGCAAGACATAAAGCTGATTATTATGCATGGGAAATTGAAAATATTTTATTTTAAAAACATAAATTTTTGTAGGTTTATTATGTTATCTTAATGTAGCCAATGATACATATAGTCTTGTATGATTTCAACAATATGATTCCAAAGGATTTTAATGAAATAATTAGTAGTGTGTCATAAGAGTACTTAAAACAAATGTTTAAACTTTATATACTCAGGATGTCCTCATTCTTAATAGCTGAATAGTACTCCATTGTGTAAATGTACCACATTTTCTGTATCCATTCTTCTGCCATGGGACATTTAGGTTGTTTCCAGCTTCTGGCTAACACAAATAAGTCTGCTACGAACATAGTGGAACATGTGCCCCTGTTGCGTGGTGGGGGATTTTCTGGTTATATTTCCAAGAGTGGTATAGCTGGATCTTCAAGCAAATCTATTTCCAATTTTCTGAGAAACTTCCAGATTGATTTCCAGAGTGGTTGTACCAGTTTGCAATCCCACCAGCAATGAAGGAGTGTTCCTCTTTCTCCACATCCTCTCCAACATGTGCTGTCACCTGAGGTTTTGATCTTAGCCATTCTGATTGGTGTAAGGTGGAATCTCAGGGTCGTTTTGATGTGCATTTCTCTGATTACTAACGACTTTGAACATTTCTTTAGGTGCTTCTCAGCCATAAGAGATTCTTCAGTTGTAAGCAAATGGAAAGAACTAGAAAATATCATCCTGAGTGAGGTATCTCAGACACAAAAGGAAGTGCATGGTATGTACTCACTAATAA
>JADRCD010226672.1:0-42545 GCA_019843815.1 Montemys delectorum
CCTCCCAAGTGCTGAAATTACTGATATTCTCTTTATTGGGTCTGTGTAGTTTGGGTATCAGGGAGACTGTAGCCTCATCAAATTATCCATGTCCTGTGTTATAACCCATTTTTCATTGCTGAGTTTGTTAACTTTAATAATGTCTCTCTGCCTTTTAGTTAATTTGGCTAAGGGTTTTTCTATCTTGTTGATTTTCTCAAAGAACCATCTCTTAGTTTCTTTGATCCTCTGAATTGTTTTTTGTTTTTTATTGATTTAACTTTTATTGCATTATGATGAGAAAAGATACATAATTTCAGTTTATCTGAATTTGCTAACATTTAAAAGCATATTTTAAGTAAATAGAATTACATCACATTCTTCTTTTCCTTTTGTACCCCAACTCCTCCCAGGGACCACCCCCCCTCCTTCAATATCTACCATACTTTTCTTTTTTTTTAATTTTTTTCATATTCTTTAAACTTTATAAAATACTGTAACGATAAAATTATAAAAGTTGTTTGATATAAAACAACAATCAATTGAACAGTCTTATGTAGCTGCTTGTCTGCAGCAATACTGAAAATACATGTTTTTCTCAATATAAATTTTAAATAACTCCAAACATATTAGCTGTATATTTTAAAATATTACATCACTACTAGTTTTTTTAGTGAACATAAATACATAAAGCCTGTTTGTTTGTTTTGTTTTTAGTAGAGCTTAAAATCTTGACTCTTACTGTGGTACAAGCCCAAAATAAGAACAATTTTTAGACACTGGAGTTCATTGTAATAAGGCTGTACTTCAATACCCTCACATCATCAAATGATTTTAGTTCTCTAGTAGCTAAGCTAAGACTTGACAGATCTACTGCACCAAGGAGTGAATTGTAGGCAGGATTTTTGGATACAGATTTCCTGCTGTGGTCAAAGCTATTTGACTGGAGTGATTGTCTTCATTCTCAGCCCACAAAGAATAGGTTGCATTCATTTAAGAAATGGTGTGTATATTAAGATGGTCTATCCATGAAGTCATTCACCAGCTGTTTCAATGAACAATGGTTCTGCTTGGAGGTTGGCATAGACATTAGGTGAGGGTAAGAATCTGGTTCACTGGCTCTGGGGTTTTGAAAAGCATTCATCTCAGAGAAAGAGTAACTTATAAAGTCCTCTTCTTCAAACTTGATACAATAGTTACAAACATCAAGCAAAGCATTCAGTCCTACTCCTTGTTATTTTCTTACAAGCCACCTTCCAAGTTAATTGTCTATGTTTCTTTTGGCTGTATAATTAATTTTGAAATATGTAAGCTGTTCTGAAAACCAGAGTATAGTGTGAAAACATTAAATAAACAATCATACTAATAGAGAGGCTGAGATAAGAGAAGCATGATTTCAACATTTTGTGGTACACAGCAAGAATCTGTCAGGTACAAACGAGCAGAAAGTGTATAGGGATTTTACAATATTGGACCTATTTCTCCAATTACCAAATAAGACAGACCACTGGATGACAGCCAAAAAATTTCTAATTCCTCATACTTTTGAATTTCAATTGATTAGGATATGTTAGTATTATTAATTTTCATATTAAGAGATATTAAGAAAAAGAAATTGTTACTTCCTGTTATTTTTGTTTTTAGAGGTGGAATTATGTTTGTGTGGGGTTATTGAAAGCCTACTTTCTTGCTTCTTCTAGGATGTAGTTTTGCTCCTTATGTTGGTGTTTTCCATCTATTATCCTTTGTGGGGCTGGATTTGTGGAAAGATATTGTGTAAATTTGGTTTTGTCATGGAATATCTTGTTTTCTCCATCTATGGTAATTGAGAGTTTTGCAGGGTATAATAACCTGGGCTGGCATTTGTGTTCTCTGAGGGTCTATATGATATCCTCCCAGGATCTTCTAGCTTTCATAGTCTCTGGTGAGAAGTCTGGTGTAATTCTTATAAGCCTGCCATTATATGTTACTTGAACTTTTTCCCTTTCTTTCTTTGTTTAGTGCATTTGGTGTTTTGATTAGTATGTGACAGGAGGAATTTTTTTCTGGTCCAGTCTATTTGGAGTTCTGTAGGCTTCTTGTATATTCTTGGGCATCTCTTTCTTTAGGTTAGGGAATTTTTCTTCTATAATTTTGTTGAAGATATTTACTGGCCTTTTAAGTTGGAAGTCTTCACTCTCTTCTATACCTATTATCCTTAGGTTTGGTCTTCTCATTCAGTCCAGGATTTCCTGGATGTTTTGATTAAGGAGATTTTTACTTTTTGCAATTTCTTTGACTGTTTTGTCAATTTTATCTATGGTATCCTCTGCCCCTGAGATTCTCTTTTCTATCTCTTGTATTCTGTTGGTGATGCTTGCATCTATGACTCCTGATCTCTTTCCTAGGTTTTCTATCTCCAAAGTTGTTTCCCTTTGTGATTTCTTTATTGTTTCTATTTCTGTTTTTAGATCCTGGATGATTTTGTTCATTTCCTTCACCTGTTTGATTGTGTTTTCCTGTAGTTCTTTAAGGGATTTTTGTGTTTTCTCCTTAACGACTTCTAGATGTTTACCTGTATTCTCCTGTATTTCTTTGAGGGAATTATTTATAATCATTATTAAAGTCCTGTATCATCATCATAAGAAGTGATTTTAGATCTGAATCTTGCTTTTCCAGTGTGATGGTGTGCCCAGGACTTGCTATGGTGGGAAAATTGGGTTCTGATGATGCCACGTAACCTTGATTTCTGTTGCTTATTTTCATATGCTTGCCTCCTGCCATCTGGTTATCTCTAATGCTACCTGCCCTGGCTAAATCTGACTGAGGCCTGTCCTTCCTGTGATCCTGGTTGTGTCAGAACTCCTCAGAGTCAAGCTGTCTCTGTGATCCAGTGATTCTGGAATCCTGTGATCTTGGGCCATTAGAGTGCCAGGGAGTAGAGCTCCCTCAGGGTATTATTGGACTAGCTGCAGAGTTTGTGCCCAAGGTCTCCTCTGGGCACCAGCCCAGACAGACAAGAAGCAACCCATGCCACTGGGCTGGTGGACTTCCTGCATGCCTGGGTCCTGCTGTACCCAGTTATTCCCAGTGTTGGGACAGATGTTGTGTCCTCCTCACCTCTGATCCAATGATCTTTTGAATTGTTAATTGTTCCCTTTTTTTATAATTGATTGATTTCAGTCCTGAGTTTAGTTATTTCCTGGTGTCTACTGCTCTTGGATGTGTTTGTTTGTTTTTGGTTTGTTTGTTTTAACAGTTTCCAGGTATATTTTTAAACCACTACTATGAGAATTTTCTAATATCTTTATGAAGGCAACTAGTGCTATGAGATTTCCTCTTAAGACTATTTTTATTGTGTCACATAAGTTTGACTATGTTGTGCCCTAATTTTCATTGGATTCTAGAAAGTCTTTAATTTCTCTTCTTATTTCTTCCCTGACCAGGTGATCAAATTGAAACGAGAGTTTATAGTTTGGTTTGCCTGAGTAGGTAGGCTTTCCTTTGCTTCCATTGTTGAAGTCTACCTTTAATCCATGGTGACCTGATAAGATGCAATGGTTTATTTCAATCTTCTTGCATCTGTTGAGGCTTGCTTCATGGCAGATTATATGGTCAATTTTGAAGAAGGTTCTATGAGGTGCTGAGAAAAAAGCATAGTATTTTGTGTTTGGGTAAAATTTGCTATAGATATGTTAAGTCAAATTAAATCATAACCTGTTAGTTTCATTGTATATCTGTTTATTTTCTGCCTCAATAACTGGTCCATTAGTGAGAGTGGAGTGTTGAAGTCTCCCACTACTTATGTGTGAGGTTCAAGGTGTGATTTAAGCTTTAGTAATGCTTATGTTAAGAATGTGATTACCACTATGTTTGAGAAATAGATGTCCATAATTGAAAAGTTCTCTTGATGGATTTTTTCATTGATGAGTATGAAATGTCCTTTGCCATCTCTTTTGATTAATTTTGGTTGGAAGTCTATTTTATTAGATATTAGAATGGCTACTCCCACTTGTTTCTTGTGTCTATTTGGTTGGAAAACCTTTTTTTTCCAGCCCTACTCTGAAGTAATATCTAACTTTATTGCTGAGATATGTATCTTGTATGTAGTAGAATGATGGACTCTGTTTCTGCATCCATTCTGTTAGTCTTTTATTGAGGAATAGAATCCATTGATGTTGAGAGATACTAATGACCAATGATTATTAATTATTCCTGATATTTTGATGTTGATGGTGGTATTGTCCATGTGGTTTTGTGTGTGTGTGTGTGTATGTGTGTGTGTGTGTGTGTGTGTGTGTGCGTGTGTATCTTCTTTAGGCTTTAACAGTTTGAAAGTATTTATTTCTTGTGTTTTCTTGAGTGTAGTTAGCCTGATTCTGTTCAAGTTTTCCTTCTGAAATTTTCTATAGGGCTGAGTTTATGAAAATATATTGTTTATATTTGGCTTTGTTATAGAATATCTTTGTTTCTCAATCTATGATGATGGAAAGCTTTGCTGGGTGTAGTAGTCTGGACTGACATCTGTGGCCTTTTCACACCTGCAAGACATCTGCCTAGGCCCTTCTAGCTTTTAGAGTCTCTGTTGAAAAGTCAAGTGTACTTCTGATAGGCTTGTCTTAATATGTTACTTGACATTTTTCCCTTGCAGCTTTTCACATTCTTTCTCTGTTCTGTGCATTAGTGTTTTGATTATTGTGTGACAGAATGACTTTCTTTTCTAATCCATTTTGTGTTTTGTATGTGTCTTTTATGTCTATAGGAATCTTTCTTTAGGTTAGGAAATTTTTCTTCTATGATTTTTTTAAAAATGTTTTCTGGGCCTTTGAGTTGAGAATTTTTCCTTCATTCCATTCCTATTATTCTTAGATTTCATCTTTTCATAGTGTCCCAAATATCCTGGATGATTGTGTAATAAAATTTTTATATTTTCGCATTTTCTTTAGCCAGTGTCTCAATTTCTTCTATCATATCTTCTGTCTCTTGTATTCTGTTGATGGTGCTTATGTTTGTAGTTCCTGTTCTCTTGCTTAGGTTTTTCCTATCCAGTATTGCCTTAGTTTGTGTTTTTGTTATTGGTTCTATTTCTATTTTCCGATCTTGGTCAGTTTTATTTGTATCCTTTACCAGTTTGTTGTATTTTCCTGTATTTTTTTTATATTTATTTGCGTCCTCTTTTAATGCCTCTACTTGTTTGAATGTATTTTCCTGTATTTCTTTAAAGAGTTGATTCATTTCCTCTTTAATGGACTCTATCATCTTTAGAAGATTGTTTTAAGATCATCTTCTTATGCTTCATTTTCATTAGGATATCAAGGGCTTGCTGTAGGAAAATGGCTGGGCTCTGGTAGTATCATAGTGCGCTGGCTATTGTTGGTTTTGTTCTTATGCTGTCCTTTAGGCATCTGATTTTTCCCCACACTTGGTGGATAATCCTGATGCCTACAGGACTCCTTGAGAAAATGGGGAAGGGGAAGAGCCAGGGGCCAGACAGTAGAGGTCAGATGATCCAACTCTGTTGGATGTGCCTCAGGGGCACCCACCTGACAAGGGATTGGTGAGGCAATGTTCCAAGTTTGTCCCTCCCCCCTCCACATTGGAGCAGGATGATCTTAGGGTCCTGGAAAGCTCCTCAGGACTAAAAGGCAAGTCCAGAGCCAGACAATGGAGGCCAGGGGACCACAAGCAACTCATTTTTGCCCAGAATCTTCTTTTTACAGTATGCAGTGTTAATGTGGAGACTCATAACTGGCCAAATTCTGAGAATAAATGACTTTTTATGTTTAGGTCTATATGGAAAAGTCTCTATCACCTCTTTCCAAAGCTCAGGGAAGAGGGGGAAAATATGATGTTTGGAAAGAGTGCCATGAAATGCTATCTATGGAACATGACAGATATTACACAAGGGAACTCTTAGCATTCCCTTGTGTAACTGCACAAGACCTGCACAAGATTAGGCCTACCAACAAAACTCTTCTTAATAAGGGAGGAGCCTGACATTCTCACACCACTAGCTCCCAGAGGAGTCGTCTTTTAATGGCTACTAAGGGGGAATGAATCATTTTTTTCCATGATATTGTCACTAATTAGTGACCCATTATCCAGTAAATAAATTCCCTCTATGTCCATGCTAACAACACTAAACTTAATAGGTTAATTAAGAGAGAGAGAGAGAGAAAGAGGACATAGAAGGGAAACTTGTTGGAAGAAGAGTTTCAGCAGGAGTACAAGGGGAATGAGAGAGCGCCATGAGTAGTGATTGTAATCAAAATAAATTTCATTAGTGTATGAAATTGTCTAAGAATATTTTTTAAAAGAAGGAAAAAGATAATGCAACTCTAATGTAAAGAACCAAGCAGAATGCTATAAGAACCTTTGGGAAAGAGATTAAACCATCCTTACAAAATGAGGAGTGGTGAGAAGTGGCAGAATTTACCTTGGCAGAAAGGGAAACATGATCCATACAGAAAAACAACATATGCAAAGGCTCAGAGACAAGCAAGGACAAGGGTTGTTTGGGAACCACATTTACTAAACATGACTAAGACATGATGATATCTGATGATATCTGCAAAGTTCAGCCCTGAGGCTCTACAGAGAACACAGGCCACTGTAGACATTTGAAGCAATTTTTTAAGAGCTAAAGCTATGCCAAGGAGGTTGTTGTTAATCAGGTCATTTCAGAAAGCAGAAATAGCCCACTCAAAGACACAATGAGCACATACTTGTCCAGTTCTCTAAAGAAACAAGTCCATTCGAATTAATATCTATTTCAGAGGAAATTTATTGGATTCGCTCATGCAATACAGGTTGAATCATCCAATAATGTCTATATGCTTGTTGGAAAGGTCAGGAAGCTGGAGGCATTTCAATCTATGAGACCAAATGCCTCAGCAGGCCCAGGCTGGAGCTGAAGGACTGGAGTATGCCTGTAGAGCTACTCACTAGCACTTAGTCAGTGCTTGAAGGCTGGCAAAGCTGGACTCTTAAAGTGGTAAAGAATGGTGTTGGTAGCACCAGGATAAACATGCTTGCACAAGAGGGGAAGGTGAGTAGACCTGATTTTCCTCTCATCAGCTTATACACTGGCTGCCACTGGAGATGCCAACCACTAAGGAGGAGGATGTTGTCTGTTCACTCAGTCCTTCCTGGATATATTCTTCAGACATCCCAGGGCTTTGTCTCTTAGTTGATTCCAGATCCAGTAAAGTCACAATAAAGATCAACCATCATAGACACCATGCTAAAAGGCTGCACTCCACACTCCATGCTTAGCAAGATGGACATTTTTAATTTTTTTATTTTAATTTCTTTGTTGTTGTTGTTGTTGTTGTTGTTGTTTTCAATATATCTTGACCACAATCCACACCCACCACTACTCCTCCCTCCCTCCACTCACCCTCAGATCCACTCCTTCTCTGTTTCACTTCAGAAAAGAGCAGGCCTCCTAGGGATATCAGCCAAACACAGCATAAGAAGATACAATAGGACTAGGTACAAACCCTTGTATCAAGGCTTGGCAAGGCAACCCAGTAGAAGGGTCCTAAGTGAAGGCAAAAGAGTAAGAGAACCTTCCCTTTCCACAGAAATCCCACAAAAAAACATTAAGATAACAACCATAACATAGATGCAGAGGACCTAGTATAGACCCATACAGGCTCTGTGATTGCTGCTTCACTCTGTGTGAGCCCCTATTAGCCCTGTTTAGTTGGTTCTGTAGGCCATGTTATCCTAATGTTGTTGACCACTCTGGCTCCTACAATTTTCCTTCCCCTTCTTCTGTGGGGTTCCATGAGGTCCAAGGGCAGAGATCTGATGGAGATCTCCAATTTGAGCACTCTCCACCTAATGTTTGGCCTTAAGTCTCTGCATCTGCTCCAATCAACTTTGAGCTGAGGTCTTTCTGATGATGATTAAATTCCAATATAAGAATATATTCTAATGCCAATTTTAAACTGGGGTTGTACGCGTTCTTGAAGTTTATGCTTTTTATCTGTTTTATTTTATATGTATAGATGTTTTGCCTGCTTATATGTTTTTGTGTTCAAGGAGGCTAAAAGAAGGCATTACATTCTCTAGAACTAGAGTTACAGTTATGAACTGCCTTATGGGTACTGGGCATTGAACCCATGTTCTCTGGAAGAGCAGCCAATGCTCTTAACCTGAGGAATCTCTTCTGCCCTAAAGGTCATTTTTTTAACAACTTTTAATAGCAGATAGTTTATTTGACAACTAGTAATTGGAAATAATTTCACTGTGAAATAAAAGAAGTATAATTCTCAAAAAAAAGATTATAGCAGAGTATCATTAAGAATCACTTTATTGATTTTTTTTCTTAGGGTGTATTTTCAGATAAGCAGTAGCTACTCTGGCACATTGGCAAATATGAAAGGAGAAAATCAATCAATCAATCAATCAATTTTAAAATTAAATAAAGGAAGGTAAGATAAGAGCAAGCAATGAGTTATTATTAAACCAATTTAAAATTAAAAATTAAAAAACACATCACTCACAGGATCCCAAAGAGGAGTTCAAGAAATACATAGAGGACAAATTTTCTGTGTTTTGGTAATTTATCTGGAAAGGAATCGTGGCATGCAGGACATGTCCCAGGAGATGAGGTTAGGGAGTCCTGTAAGACAGTTCTCAGGTGAGGAGGCAAAGGAGGCCTGCAGGACAGGTTCTAGAGTTCAGAGATGACCACCTGAGATAATACAGATATCATTCACAGTCACAAGAAACCCAGCAAAGTTACAGATGACACATGAGGTTCTTCATGCATATGCTCCTCACTGTCAAACTCTACTGCTAGGGGCATGAGTGTATTTTGGACTCTTGACAAATCTTTGGTAATAGCAGTCATTTGCTACCTCAGTGAAAAATAATAATTAGTGGGTTGGATTTCTTTCAGCTTGGACTCATATTTCTCCTTAAATGTTATATCCTGCTTTTGCTGTTTATATAGTTTGAAAGTCAAGATAGAATTCTCTGCTTAGTGATTGTTGAGACTAATGTTTCTAGAAAATACTGAGATAGTTCAACAGGCTGGTCATGAAATAAGTCAAGCTCAACACTTGTGGAAAAGCACTGGATGCAGGACCACCATATGAGGCAGAGGTCAAGTTCAGTAAGTGGAAGGCCTGAATAATAACAGCTGTCTGACAGTTGTACTCCTAAGGGCTGGCTTAGCCGATCACTTATTCACGAAGAGAGAATTTTAGCAGTGACTAAAACTACATACCACTGAGTGGGTACTCTGTTTTTCTCATCACAAGGAGAACTTTAGGGGATAACTTGACAGCTATAAAACAGATGACCCTAAGTAACCCTGTAGAATCTGTCTTTCTACATTTTTTGCTAAACATTTATTAAGCATACCTTAGTGTCAGGCACAATGTTGGACCTGATCAATTATGAATAGCGCAGGAAGAGCATTTATGGAAATTTTAATGTCATTGACAGACAACTTGAGTTTTTTAAGAAAAGTATTAAAGTGATTACGGTGCTTCAGAGATAGCTCAGAGGCTAAAAGCATTTGTGGCTCTTATAGGGACCTCAGTTCAGTTCACAGCTTTCATGTGGAAGCTCATAATTGTTTATATAATCTTAGCTCCAAGACATATGATACCATCTTCTGACCTCCACAGGCACCAGCCATACATATGGTGCAAAAAGATGCATGGAGGCTAAATACTCTAAAACAAAATAAGTAAATATTGTGTGTGTGTGTGTGTGTGTGTGTGTGTGTGTGTGTGTGTGTGGGTGTGGGTGTGGGTGTGTGCATGTATGTGTGCATGATTATAATTACACAAATAATTACTCTCAAGTACTGTTAAGAAAGCAAACTTGTGGGTAAGTCTCACTATACAAAGTGCCAAGAAATCTACCATATTCCTTGCCATCTTCCTTTGCTCTTCGAAGCCAGCATCTCCTGGCAGCTTCTTTCCTCTCTGACTTTTTCTCTGACCTCTGTCTTTAGGCATATCTTCTGACTCTGATCTGCTGGCTCCTTTGTCTAAAGACCCTGTCACATAAGCCAAATAAGACAATCCGTCATCTCAGAATCTGTCTCTCAGTCATATTTGCCACCTATCATTTTTGCCATGTAAAGTACCATTTAATAGACTCTAGGGTCTAACATGTGGACAACCTTATAGGTATTAAGCTTTGGCCTCCTATACCTACTTGTCTCAATTTTAAAATGGACAGAACACCTTTATACTGTTGTGAGAAACTTCAATTCACATCAAGCACTAAGACCACTGCTAGGCAAAAAGAAAATCCTCAATAATATCAGCAGCTATTTTTACCAAAGGCTTCTTTTTCCCCATATCTTTAAACCTTGTATCTCTGACTTAGGTAAGCCCTCAAACACTCCAATGCTTACAGTCACCTGTCTCTAGTTTTGCCCCTCTCCACCTACATCCTATACCCATACTTCCTGCCCTCACACCAACAACAATGCACAGCCAGAGAAATATCAATTCACAAAGTCAGTAAACATATAGTATAGAAATGTCCCCATAGTCTGGCATTTGAACATCCGATGGTGCTGTTTTGGCATGTATAGGTAGGATGGCCTTACAAGAGTTTGGGTGGGTGGGGAGAGTGAGATTCAAAGCTTCCAGCCATTTCCAGTTTGTACACTCTGCTTCACGCTTATGATAGAGATAGGTGCCCTCAGCTTCCTATTCCTGCTGCCATGCTTACCATCTGTTGCCATGTTCCCCTGACAAGATGGACTCTTATCCTTCTGGAACAATTAGCCTAAATAAACTCTTTCTTTTATATGTTGCTTTGATCGTGGCAGTTTATCACACAATAGAAAAGTCACTAATATACATAGTATGTCTACTGTAATACAAACAACTATAGTTATCTCTGTTCAATCCTTCTACCTCCTGCACATATGAAGGCAAAAAAAACTCATCCTTAATCTCTGCACTCCAGAATTTCTGGAGCTTGATGACAGCAGGTATTCACTCACTAATGCGTGATGAGTGAGTTGATGAATGGACACATACAGAACAGTTCAGGGTTTGAAGGCTGTGCACCAGTAAGAGCCTCATTCTCATCAGAAAAACACATACTGATTATCTCTAAAAGAGTTGAGATGACGTTAACAGTTTAATGTATTACTCAAGACATTTCCACAACCACTCCAGCCTCCACCATCCAAGGGCTACACAGACACCACTCAGGGAGGGCACGTGGGAGAGCCGGAAGAGCAGGTGTACCACATACATTTCTCTGTAGCTTCTACAAAGAGGAAGCCAGTGGTCCTGTGACTTAGCTCCAATATTTCTTTCTTTTAGTGTAATTTCATTTACTCTTCACCACCATGAACATTTTCAAAACTAAATAACAATTTAAAAGGAAATAAAAGCTACTGTGGTTAAGGACCCTTCTCTACACTCCCCATTCTAAAGCCTGCCAAGCCAATTAATACCTCCCATATGAATGCTATCTCCGTACTATGTTAATGTCATGTTAATAAATGCAATTAAGATAGCATTTGGGAAGTGTTAATTGGTTTGGCAGATGCACTGGAACAAGAAGCATGCATACATTCACTATTTGTAGAGGCAGAAAGTGACACAAAGTTGGAGAAAAGGATACTTAATCTCCCTTCTCCCCATCCCCTTTCTGTGTGTGTGTGTGCGTGTGTGTGTGTGTGTGTGTGTGTGTGTGTGTGTGTGTCGCTCCCTTTCTCCCTCCCTCCCTTCCTCTCTCTTCTATTCAGTCATTTTCTGTTACATTATATATGAAACATTTTAAATACTGACTTGGATGGGATTACAAATATCAAGAGATTGTCAAATGTTGCAAAAACAGTGAGATTATCTCTTTGATCGGAGTTAACTACATCTATTCTTTAAAATGCTATGTGCCACATATGCTATATACATTTACTGCCTCTGTTTAAATGTATCTATAGCATCTATGCAAATAAGCTATTATGCTACTGTAGGAAGCAGATTGTTCCAGAAGCCTAACTCCTAGACTATTCTTAATGCATTTAGGTTTGGGGGACTATTTTGGTGAGAAGGTCTAGGGGTAGTATTTGTGTGTGTGTGTGTGTGTGTGTGTGTGTGTGTGTGTGTGTGTAAAACACATCTGATGTGAGGGTTTTTTTATTCTAACTTAACAGAAGATGGTGGCCTTCAAACTCTGTGTTAGAAATTAGACACACACAACATGGTATGTTACTTTGCAAAACAGAAATGAGCCTAAATCTGCATCAACTTGGAATAATGAGATTTTATACTGTCTTGGCCTTCAGAACTTCACACGGCCTTTGTCAGACACTAGAACATGCCTGTGATAAAATGCTCTCTAAGATGTTCCTGTACACATGTCACCAAGGTGTGTACTAACTTCATGTAGCAGATAACATCAAGCTCTCTCCAAAACTCTAGTGGGTAAAACTTAGGTTAAAAGTAGGGAAGAAGTTTCTTGTGTGCCACACTGTGATGATGTGGAGAATCACGAAGGAGTCTTTTATCTTTTCCTCTGGGTTACCAACAAAGTCCTTATGTGAGAAGAACCCAGGAATGGGGTAAGACGCACACACACAGCAAAGCTGTCCTCCTTAAACTTGATCTGGTTGATCACTGTCTCCCTGTGTGGAAACTGGTTTGAGGAAAGTTGGGATCACTGAAGTGGACAATTCAGCTCAGGCAGTGATGATGGGTCCTATTGCTGGGGTAGTTCTGTGCTGTGGTGATCTGCCTGCAAGCTCATCGTCCCTGAAATCTGAAAATACATTATTTATACTCAGCATGTGGTATCTACCAGCCTCAGCTGTGCACCCTTAAATGATTCACATCTTGGTATGCAGAGTTGACCCTACATTTAAAGCAGTATGAGAAAGTGGAGCAAATAAAAGCAAGGAGGTCAAGCTTTTATCTTGCTTTGAAGTACTCACCAGCTATGTGTGGCCCTAGGAACACGGAGCTTTTCAGCAAAGTATTCCTGCGATCCTGTTGCAAACACACCTGCCAAGGTTCCTTCCAGTGAGGTAAAATTATCAGCGTCTACCTCAATGCACTGAGAAGAACTAGCCTGAGACATCATGTAAAATAATTTTCCACCATGGTTTCAAACATGGTGGACAGTACATGATTCTCCTCACAGGCACTCCCTGCTGTGGTTTAGATGTACCTTGAAAGAATCCCACAAAGGCACATGCTTTAATATTTAATGTCAGTTGCCAGCTATAAAGAGGCAAGGGATAGAATTGACAATGGTATGGGGAAGGGGTAAAAGATGATTAGGATTAGAGAACTTCATGAAGGAGAACCTTACCTCAGTGAATACATAGGACTCTGTAAGATGAAAGGGAAGTAAAAAAAACAGTTACAGCTTTCTGTCTCCTGCTGTGAGATATCTTAAGCTGTCTTGACCCTTTGCCAGATGTATGCCCTTGAACTAAATAATGTGAGTTAAATCATTCTCTTCAGCTCATAGGTACCCATCTTTAGGCATTTTATTACAGTAATGAAAAATTATACAACAGCTGTGAGGTGCATCCACTTTTTAAAAGGGGGTTTCCAGGGAATGGGACGAAGAAGGGTAGAAGAGGTGAATATGAGCACATTACATTCTATACTCATTTCACAGTAGTGTATGATTTCATGATTCCATGTGATTTTATAAGAACTAAAATGTACACCTCAAATTAAAGCAAATTGTGATTACCTAGAGAAAAAGATAAAAGAAAGTAGATAATGCAAAGCCACCCACTTGTTTCAAGTGAGATGCTTGGACCCAGTACCTCCACCTAAGTCAGGGAGGGCTTAATAGTCCTTCATAAATATATGTGCTATTTATGCTAACTGCACAACTGTGCCCTTTTCCAAACATTGTAACTTTCTACTGGGCTTTAGTAATTTCTTTTTAAAGTTACACAGGGATATTCCTTTCCACGGGCAATCAACTGTTAAATGAAGACTGTTACAGAATACCTGAACGCATGTGTATGCAAATGTTCCTCCCATTTTTTACAGTAAGAGATTTATTTAATTCAAATTCTTTAGATTTCATAACCCTGATTCCTCTCTTCACACAGTTTATGTCAAGGAGGTTTTCCCTAAACATCCCATATTTAGAACGAGTTCTACTCAGCTTAAGGGTGTTTTCTTCTCTGAAGTGGCAATGATGTCTTCACCTAGCTTCTATGGAGAATCTATTGTGGACTGTTCTGTGCTCTTGAGGCATGTGTTGTTCATGCTGGGCCCCTCTCTCCAAACAGCTCAATGCCTCCACAGAATGGTATTGTTCACAAGGGCTCATCCTCAAATCAGTAAAGTAAGTTAGACTCAGATTTTTTTCTTAGTGAAGTTATAACACACTGATTTTGTAGCAAGGATGGAAGATTTTGTATCTGTAAATGGAGAACTGGACCTTTTCACTCCAAAGTGCATACCATGAAGCCCTAACCCCAATACCAAAGAATATGACTTCTTTGGAAATCGGGCCGCTAAAGAGGAGATTAAACTACGAGGCAGGACCCCAAGTCTGGTACCACATAGCCTCACCAGACAGAGCACCCTGAGATCACCACCACCCAGGGTAGGCAGACCCTACTCTTGGCAGGTGTAATGGCTAGTTTTGTGTGTCAACTTGACACAGGCTTCAGTTATCACAGAGAAGGGAGCTTCAGTTGGGGAAGTGCCTCCATGAGATCCTCCAGCTGTGGGGCATTTTCTCAATTAGTGATCAAGGGGGTAGGGCCCCTTGTGGGTGGTGCCATCTCTGGGCTGGAAGTCTTGAGTTCTATAAGAGAGTAGGCTGAGCAAGCCAGGAGAAGCCAGCCAGTAAAGAACATCTCTCCATGGTCTCTGCATCAGCTTCTGCTTCCTGACCTGCTTGAGTTCCAGTCCTGACTTCCTTTGGTGATGAACAGCCATGTGGAAGTAAGCTGAATAAACCCTTTCCTCCCCAACTTGCTTCTTGGTCATGATGTTTGTGCAAGAATAGACATCCTGACTAAGACAAATTGGTACCAGGAGTGGGGTATTCCTATGACAACCTGACCATGTCTGGGGGAGTACTGTAGAAGGACTTTGGAACTTTGAGCTAGAAGAACCACTGGTTGTTAAGAACTCTGTGGGATGTTTTGTAGGAGCTTGGAAGATCATGTTGAGAACAGTGCAGAGATAGAGGCCTGGCTTGTGAAATTTCAGAGGGAAGATGAAAGACTCTTATCAGGGCCATGTTGTTTTGATTGTTAAGATTCTGTGGTTCTGGTTAGCTGGAGCTGAAGTATCAGCTGTGACTAACAAGATATCAGAACTACTAAAGTGAAAACTTTACATTACTGGCACTATTGATGGGACTATTGATGCTGGTTAGCTGGAGCTAAGAAATTAGCGATGATTAAGAAGAGACCAGCATCATTGAGGTGACATCTTCTCGGAAGTGTTTTCTGACAGCACAAAGAGGTTGTGTTGCAGAGATAGCCAAGGTTGTACCTTGTGCTGCAGCAAGACTTGGTAATGTGTAAGACTCACCCAGGTGGTACTGGTTTTGACAGCACGAAGGAGTCTTGAAGAGCAGCTAAGGCTCAGCACAGTGAGAGGCATGCAAAGAGTTGAGGCCTGGCACCGTGAAGAGAGCCTATGAGAGGCTATTGGTGAAGCCTAGTTAGCACAAGACAGTGTTTTGGTGATGCCAGTACCATGAATGACCATCAAGGACAGCAGCAGTAGTGGAGTACAGGCATCTGGAGCCCAGAAGACAAGATGTGTGCTAGAGAGGTGACTCAAGCCCTTGGAGGAGCCCAGAAGATTGTGAGTTAGATCCCAGACATTGGTTTTGCTTTTGATTATGACTGTGCCCTGATATTTTTCCCTCTTGAAGGAAGAATGTATTTTAGTGGAGCCCACAGTTAAGGGACTTTGAATTTTAAAAGATATTGGACAGTTTAAATTAATTAAACTTTTAATATGTAAAGACTATGGGACTTTAGATCTTGGGGATGAATAAGAACATAAGGGTTGAGGCTTAATAGTGATGGGTTTTTGTGTCAAGTTGACAAGGGGTCAATTGTACTGGCTAGTTGTGTGTGCCAACTTGACACAGGCTGCAGTTATCACAGAGAAGGGAGTTTCAGTTGGAGAAGTGCCTCCATGAGATCCTCCAGCTGTGGGGCATTTTCTCAATTAGTGATCAAGGGGGTAGGGCCCCTTGTGGGTGGTGCCATCAATGGGCTGGAAGTCTTGGGTTCTATAGGAAAACAGGCTGAGCAAGTCAGGAGAAGCAAGCCAGTAAAGAACATCTCTCCATGGCCTCTGCATCAGCTCCTGCTTCCTGACCTGCTTGAGTTCTGGTCCTGACTTCCTCTGGTGATCAGCAGCAATGTGGAAGTAAGCTGAATAAACCCTTTCCTCCCCAACTTGCTTCTTGGTCATGATGTTTGTGCAAGAATAGAAACCCTGACTAAGACAGCAGGGTATAGGGCTGAGATGACCCCAGACACTATTAAGATAAGAAAGTGGCAGAAAAATGGAAAAGAGAAACAAGCAGAAGGATGGGGGAACATTGAAGAAAGGTAGAACTAGAGACTCTGAGATTGTGAGGAGCAGCCTGATATGAGTAGCCAGTGATGCCTCCTAAGGCCATGGTGAGGTCCTGGCCTGTGTTGCTGAGGAGGGCCTTGTCTGGCTTTGTGGTCCTGAAGCAGTAGGTATCTGTTACCACCAAAGGCCAAGTGGACATCTGTGGTCTGAGCTGACGCCTGGGGTCATGTTGATGTGTGAGAACTGTGAACAGCTGGCCCCAACTCTCACCTAGGCATCACAGGATAACTGACTCCAAAAGTGTGGGAGAAGAGCCAACCCTACCCCTTACCAGCTGCAGTACAATGAAGGATAGGCCCCACACATCACCCAGCCCAAACAGTAGAGCTGGCCCTAGTTTCGGGGGATGTGGGTGAGCCAGCCTGAGGAAGTGGGAGCTGGAGAGCTGACCTTGCCATTCATCCCCTGCAGAGGCATGGGCAAGAGAAAGATGCCCTTCATCCTGCCTCCCCCTCATGACTTGCAGCAATTAAGAAAGCTCTCCAAACCCCTCATGGGCTACAGCACTTGGGGGAGCCAGCCCTGTACCTTGCCTGGGCAGCACAATAGAGCTGGGCCTGCTGGCATGAGCATGGATGAGCTGGCCCTGATAACATGAGAATGGAAGAGGTGGAAGGGGCAGAGGGGGCTGTGGCATTGTGTAGCTAGCCAGGGCAGCTAAAGAGCTTACCCTGGTGGTATGGGTGCAGTACACCTGGTGGGCTAACTAAATCAGCTACCACTCATTCCCAGATCAAAGGTTTTGAATTGGCACATCCCAACAACTAGCCTATTTGTGAACTGCTGGAGTGTGTGAAGAGGCCTTTCCTATATATCCAAAGCTGCAGGATCTCCATGCCACAGGAGTAACAACAGGATGTCTGAGAGGAGTCCTGATGAGAATCCAATATTGATAGTGTAGCAGAAGCCAAGGGCCTCAGACTACACTAATCACTCACTTCAAGTAACATTTGCAAGTAAAAATGTGTGGACAAAGAGGTATACTGTGGGACACACTGTGACACACTACAGCTTCCACAATGAGTTTTTTTTTTCTTTTGGGGATGAGATTGCAAGGGTGGAAGGCAGGTACAAAGTGGAGGGGATATGAGTGGAATTTAGGGTGTATAATGTAAAATTCACAAAGATTAAATAAAAAGTTAAAATTTCAAAAGCCAGGAGGCAATTGTGTGTGACTGGAGTTCTTAGAAGACATGCACCCACATATGTGAGCACAGACAAAATGCTAAGTCAAGATTTAGGCAGAGGACACTCCTGGGGAAGCCAAGAAGAGAAGCTTCAGGAGAAACCAAACCTGGCCTCACCTCAAAAGGTCCCCTAGCACTGTGAGAAAATACATCTCTGTTGGGTAAGTTACTTACCAATCAATCTGTGTAATCTTATTATAACAGCCTTAAGAGGATAATACAGCAAGGTGGTATTACTGTTGGGATTGTGGAAAGGACACTTTGAATTAAAGAAATTTAAAGAAGCTGAGTTAAAAAGCTGCAACAAGTCTCACTAACGTGCCTCATCTTTTTCTAAAGAGCAGGTGAGGGTTCTCTCAATGATTCCAGAGAGCTACTTGCAAGAAGGAAGCTGACAACACACCCAGGAGACCATAGATTCTGTCCCAGGATTGTCTGTTTTCAGGTCAATTCAACTTTTAATTTTCTAAAAAATGTTTTGTTCCCTTCCCCAGGTGGCCCTGGCCCCATGTCCCTTCCTTTTGAAGTGTCAGCTATTTAGGCTTCTTTGAGTCTCAACTCATATGACCTCCCATGTAGGTACTTGAACATTTGTATATGTGTGTGTCTTTCTTCCAACTCTATCAATATCCATTTTATTTTCTCAGACTTAGGGATCAATTCCCACAGGAAGATTGGCAAGTTCCCTAAGCCCCTGCAATTATTAGATAAGGATTCTGGCCAAAGGAATTGTGACCACAAGAAGCAGAGTGGTAGAACCCATCACTGATACTGCCATCCATGATCCTTCCCAGGAATGAGGTCTTCGAGTCTTGTATTCACTAGCACACAAGAACAAGCACAAGAGAGCAACAGAGCAAGACTGGCTTTGCTGAAAGTTAGTGGTTCCCTAGGCTGAAGACACATAAGGCATCTGCTGAAGTCAGGCATCTCAGCACACACCAGACATCCACCTGACTCCCACATTACACTTACATGCCACTGAAGATCAGTTAAATCAGCATCTCAGAACCATTGTTCGACTCACATGAGCAAAACATGAAACACACTAATATCGGTATTAATAGAGTTGAGACTATTATAAAGTGAATCTCCTTTATTTCGGTTATTTCTGTTCTTACACTTGGCCCTGATTATACCATTTTTGACACTCAAGAAGTGTTATTTGTTTTAGTTTGGAGGGGGAGAATATGACTATGTAGCCCAGACAGGATGTGAACTCATATTCTCACTTACTCAGCATGCTGGGTACTGTTTATGCACCTACAATTAATTCTGAGTTGTTTTCTTTCTATTTTCTTCCCCTGGCCATGGAGTTCAATCCTCTCTTAAATGTCTTCATCCCCTACTTGCAGGTCTGGAACTAGAAATCTAAGGATGTGAAGACATGGATGTGAGTTTGGGTAAGTTCTTCTTCCTGAATGATATTGGCTACCCCCACTGCATTCTCCAGGAGATTTCCTGTTTGTGTTTATATGTGTTTAGGAGGAAAGAAGGAAGGAGCCATGGAAGTCATTCATGTGTATCTTCCTTCTACAAGGTCACAAGCTCTATAACATTAGGCTCCCCACTTGTATGGTTTCATTCAACCATAATTTTCGATAAAGACTCAAGAATAGTTGAACTTTTTGAGTTTCAACATATAGAGAGTGAGGTGCTGGAGGTCAAGTATAATTCAATCTATTACTATTAAAATTCCCAAGATAGATAACACATAGGCATACTGACAAATGACAGCAGTGACAAATAATGACCCAAATATACTACCTCAACTAAAAATTAATAATAGCCTAATAAATATCTATGGCAAGCAGAGAAATACCCAAGTTTGTAAGGTCCTGAATGAATGTGTTTCATTAACACAGGCATGAACATATCAAGAACCATAGCCTCAAATACAGAGAAAATGGCAAAGACTTTCCTTCTGAATCATGTGTGAGTATTGATAGCGTGTATAGAAAATATTCACCATAGCTTCCCCCACAAACCAGATATGTTTGACCTGAAGACTGCTCCCCTCACAGACTGTTTCTACTAAGATTAGCTAAACTGATATTTCCTTGATCCAGTGTTCTACTATAAACAATGCTGCCTTGTTTATCTGTATGTAGGACGTCCACTCCCTGTTCAGCTGTATGAAAGAACATAATTCCCCTGTTCAACAGTATATACTAAACATGTTGAGGTCCAGGGTGCAGTGGTTTCTTTAGCAGACATCCCAGTCCACCTATCTCAGCTTTTTTGTCCATGTGTCCATCTGTATGTCTTTTCTCCATTCCTTTGTAGCCCCATTCAGATTTATCCCTAGAGTCATGCTAGACTCAGTAAATACCATTGGTAATTTCATTTTTACTTAAAATTTTGAAGAAAAATTGTCTCAAGGAAAACTGATATCTGAAATTCTTTAGATTGGTTAAGTTTATAGTAATGAAAATGAAAGATGCTGCCCCACACCTAATAGCAAGACCATCATATTTCTTTGCTGTACTCAATTAAATAATTTCTTCTATCCCATCTCTCAGAATTTTTACCTTTGAGGCTTGCCAACAACTCATCCTCAGCAACACTGTCTTTTACTTGCAAGTCCTTCCAGCCTTGAACTTTGAAGATAATAATGATCTCACCCCCAAGATAATGCAAATGAGGCTGTTCAGGAGACATTCCTATTCTACTCTCTTATTACTCTTCATCCTTGTTCAAGGTCGCATTCTCCTCTGAAGTTCCAATTGTTTTCAAACCTTTCAAACTATCTAACACCAAGCAACAATAAACCAAGAGCATAAAATAATAGTTTCTTTCTTAAGTTGTTACTACCAACTTTAAAAGTTCCTAATTTCTTTCTTTCTGAATATTTTGCAGCTAGGAATTTTCCTCTCTCCTGGGAGATGTGTCAGTAGGCAAACTGCCTATCACACAAGCATAAAGAACCTGAGATTATGTCCCTAGTAGGGTGGCAGTTTCCTCCCATATTCACAAATTCTCTCCTGTTAGGAAGCACTTTAAGACAGAAGGTAAATAACTCAAAATGACTTCAACAAGTCCTAGAAACTGAGCAAATTCACTAAGCCCATCTCTCTAAAGAGTAAACAATAAAGACTGCTGAGACTCACACTCAGATGAGCCAAACTGCAAGGAAGACTCTACGACCAGCTCAGCTGCCTTGTTGAAATAGAAATCAACTAAGCTGTCCTGGAAGATGTTTAGATCAATATGAGTCAATTGAAAAGGATAATCTTGAAACTGTTGAGCTGCCTTTGGACTGTGAAGTATGCTCCCGGGTCCCTGTTTTTGTGAGCTGTCATACATGCTTTGGAGTCCTTTTAGTGATTAGCTGCCTTTAAGTCATTTATGCTCCAGTAAGTAACCCCTCATCCATACTCCTATAAGTCACCCCAATAAAATTAGTTAGATCAAGTTGGACTTTGGCAATAGCCATACTTTTCGCTCATGGGCTCCATATTTTAGATGAGTAGACATGTGTGTTTTATCTCCCCAAGAAAAGTCTTGTCACAGAACACCAGTACCCATGAAAGTCACACAACTTGCTACTGGGAATAAGAATTTGTGTTGAGATAGTCAGACCCACAGAACTCATTGGCCAGCCAGCTTAGCTAGATCAATAAACTCAGTTCATTGAAAGGTCTTGTATTTAAAAACATGTTAGATAGGAAGTAGACACCTGAGGTTGCCCATTGGCCTACAGAATATACTTGTGTATCTTCATGCCCATACCCATGTAAACACAATGTATATATATATGTATATATATATTTGTGTGTATATATATGTGTGTGTATATATATATTCATATATATATATATATATATGAAACATGTTCTTCCCACAATAGAATGGTAAAATTAAAAGCAGGGTCTGCTGCTTAGTGGTCTACTTCATTTATGGTACTTGAGGAAGATCTTGGGGTTTAAAATCAGAATATGGAATGTAAAAGGAATCTAAACTGGTGCAACCATTAGGGAAGTCAGTGTGAAAGCTCTTCAAAAAACCTAAAATTAGAACCACCATGTGACTACTTTGGTACCAACAGCACTTTACACCAGCATACCAGAGAGACGCTTGCACACCCATGTTTAGTGTTGTAATACTCACAATATTCATGATATGAAGCCACTCTAGATTTCTACCAACAAATGAATAGACAAAGAAAATGTGTGCATATACAGTGTGGAATTTTGCATATTCATAAAGAATAATAAAGTCATAGCATTTCAGTGAAAATTATGGAACAATAAATGAGACCCAGAAATAAAAATATTGCATGTTTTCCCTCATATACAGATTAAAAAGTACACAAGTGTATGTGTACATAGGGGGAACGTCAAAGTAGAAGGGAGGCTATGAAAGCAGAAAAAGATCTACTAGGGGATAAGACTTCTCTTGGTGACAGGAAGATGGGGTGATTATTTAGCGGCAGAATGAGACTAACAATCATTTAAGTGAGAATGGGAGTTGGCAGTGAGGAGACTGCCATCGGTCATCTAAAGTCATCACTGTTATGTCCACTAATAATGAACTACCTTAGGTAGGGCTACTATTGCTATAATGGAACATCATGACCAAAGAAAGTTGGAAAGGAAAGAGTTTATTTTGTTTTCACTCCCACATCACTTCATCATGGAAGAAGTCAGAACAAGAACTCAAATGCAGTAGGAATCTGTATTTGAGGCAGGAAATGATACAGAGCCCATTAAGGCATGCTGTTTAATGGCTTGCTCTTCATGGCTTGCTCAGCCTGCTTTCTTATAGCACCTAGGTTCACAATGGCACCACACACAATTGGATAGACACTCCCCGCCCATCAATCACTTATTAAGAAAACACCCCACGGGCTTTCCTGCCTACAGCCAGGTCTTATATAGTTGACTGTAGCTTGTGTCGAGTTGTCATAAAATTATCCAACACAACTGACTCCTTGTCAATCTGACACAAAATATATCACTTCAATTAGAATCTTTGCTTTCTTCATTTGTTCCAAAGTTGACATGCAAGTATTAATATCACATAAACAACTCTAAAAGTCCCGCACTCTTTACAATTCAAGTACTTTAAAAGTTCACTCTTTGTAAAATATCCAGTCAGTTTAAAAATCTGAACTCTCCTTAAACATTCAAATTCTCTCAATGGTGAGCCCATGGAAAATTTTAAAAACATTAAACATTTTCTTACTTCAAGTAGTAAGAACCAAGGCACAGACACAATCAGATCAAAGCAAAACCAAACTCCAAAAATGTAAATAACTCAATATCCAGTTATCTTGGATTCACTCATGAGCTTCTGGGCTCCTCAAACAGCTAGAGTACTCTCTTTGACTTCATCATTTGCAGCACACAACACTTATCTTCTAGGCTCTAGCTGGCTCACTCCACTATTGCTGTTCTTGGTGGTCACCCTATGATATTGGCATCTCTAAAATGTTTGGGTACTGTAACTGGCCTGGAGTTTTATCAATAGCCTCTCTTGGGCTATTTTCATAGGCCAGTCCTCAACTTCTATCCATGACCTTCAACTGCTTCTGAAGCTGCACCTTCAACAGTGGAGTCTCCTGGCTTCTCACAATGCCAGCACTTTTTTATGATAAACCTGTCTGATGTATGTAAAGCCATTTGTAACACACAGTGACTGCTCAAAAAATATCAACTGATACATTTAGTGTCTTGTGTCCTAATGCAAATTCTCCCAATGATTTTCCCACACAGAGTAATACCAGGGTCCTACCTTTGACCAATTTTCTCTATAGACTTCAAGACTGTTCACTGTTGTGAAGCTCACTGCTTTCCTCTTGATTTTCACTTGACTAAGATTTTTTCTGATATTTGACGCCCTCCTGTGTACCACCTTCAGGCTTGATATATCTCACCTATGAGTCCTCATCCCACTCACCTCAGGGATGCTGTGAATAGAGAAACGTGGCTTCCCCAGGAAACCGTCATCCAGGTTCATGTCCATTCCCACTTTCTATCAGTTGTTTAATGAGTTGTGAAGAGCACTTGCTGCATGAACACCTAACACTTGACCTTGTCATAGAAATAGCCTAAAAGAAAAAAACAGAACAGTGGATCTGTTTCTGGCTGTCTCCACATATATTTCACTTGTAACTCTCTAAATAAGGAAAGTAAACCTGTTGAAATAAATCGAGTTTATGTCTCTCCATGTCTGATTTCTAGTTAGCTACAAATCTTGTTTCTAATGCTCCACAATATGCCCTTTTCTCCATCTCTATAGGCAAAAATAAAAGCCCCCAAAGGTGTCTTAGAACCTACAATTTGTTTTTTGTTTTATATAGAAAAAGGATTTTATAGATGTCCTTAAGGGAAAGAGCTTTGAAAGGAAACTGTCCATGATTGTCCAGATGGGCCTCATCCAATCACTCAAACCCTTAAAATCCAAGAACCTGTTTAACCCATAGCCAGAGAATAGTCAAGGTTTGAGAGAGAGCCAGAGCATCGCTGTCTTAGAGCTCGGAGAAGGATCCACAAGCCCAGGAAAATGAACAGTCTTTAGAAGCTAGAAAAGGCAAGAAACAGATTTTCCCCTGTGCACCTCCAGGAAAGGGCCTGGGTAGGTGGCATATACCTAGATATTCTCAGCAACCAGTAGGCTGAGGCAGAAGCAGAGTGAATTCTAGGCCAGACTGGCTTATAAAATGAGTTTCAGACTAACAAGGGCTAAGTAGCAGAGAGCTTAAGGAGGAAGGGACCGAGACTACCGTTGTGCTGAGTCCTGTACTTGAGCTGAGTACAACCTGTTTTGGACTTTGGAGTAAAATAGTCAGGAATAAAACCCATCCTGTTTAGAGCCGTGGTGTCTTAATTTCTTCTAGTAGCGATGGGAAATCAGTAAATTTGTTGTTAAATTTATGCTTAGAATTATCGTAGAGGATTTTTTTTCAAATTTATGTTAATCAATGGGGATTTAATTCGGCCAAGACACAGGAGACAGATGCAAATCTAGTGAACGGTGAGTGGGAATGATTAGCACAGTGAGAGTGAACATGCTCCGTGCAGGTTCAACAGAAATGTCTCTGTGGCAAATCTCTTCCCACAGCTACAGCTGCACACCGTTTATCACTCACAAGTTTGTAAGATCGCTCCTCTCCTATGCTGCATGTTACACTCAACAGAGCCAAGTGAGGCACGTCATTGAACAAGGTGCACAATAACGTTATCACAGCAGCTACTCTTGTGAGCTGCATCCCAGTTTGGTTACTTCCTGTCTTCACGACTTTAAATAGTCATTCTTCGGTGCCCATGTTTGTCAGTCACTCATATTGTGTACCTAGTAACATCAGGACATTTACTGAAGCCACCTCTCAGCTCTTGGTATTTCTACAAATTACTCTACCCTGTCAGAATATACACTTTAAGAAAAAAAAAAAAAACCTGCTTCTTAACTGATAGATAAACTGAAATACACAAGTGCCAGCCCCTTGTTCCAGCTACCCCTCCACAGGAAACAGATTGCATTTACTTTCTCTTAGCATTTCTATCCCTTGACGAGTAAAATCTTACTCTACTTTCAAGTCCCAAATCAAATGTCACTTCTTACAAAATTGCCTTGACCACACCACCGGGAGTTAATCTTGCTTCTGTCTGAAAAACTGTAGCACCCACTGGCTATTGCTTACCACAGGCAGTTATTAATCTCTCTCTCCTGCATGCCAAGCAGAGTACAACCCCCTGCAGATGGGGGCATGCTCCTTGCTGCTTGCCAATAGTACCTACTTAGTAAGCACTCTCTTTTGATCCTGCTGCAGAAGTGCCATTCTGCCCCTACCTCAAATCCATTGCCTCTGTCCTCTGACCTTCCCTGTTCTTCCTCTCAGTGCACTCTGTGGTATCTTTTATCCTCCATCTCTCCTTTCCATTTCCAACCTCTCTCTTAATTTAAAAAAAAAAAATCCTTCATAAAACCCACATCAAATGCTAGCTACATTGTTGGATTTTCCAGGGTTAGTTTTCTTTTGCCAAGTGGAGTTGTTAACATGTATAGACTTTACTTCAACATCTCCTCCTCATGCTTCCATGCTCTGCCCACTTTAGTTGGGCTTCCACCCTACCACTTGATAAACAATCTTTCTCAAAGGCTGCTAGGTGCTGCCCAGTAGGCATAGCCAATGGTTCCTCTAAAAAACTTCTCTTCTAGGCAGTAGGTTCTATCACAGACAGTAACTCTCTGACATGGCTTCCCTTGGCCCTTTACTTCTCCTAGCTCCCTCAGCTAAACTCCTCCCAAATATTGGGAACTCTAATACAGACCCTGGCCTGTGCTTATTGGGCAGGAATTTCTAGATTCTTTCCCTCTCCGAAGCAACAATTTTCATGGGAACAAAAAAGAAAAAAGAAAATTAGGCTAAAGTAATGGCTTATAAAAATTAAACATATACCTGCTACGTTATTGGAGAGGAGCGGGTCTTAACTGAGAAAATGCGTCCATAAGATCAGGCTTTAGGCTGCTAAGCCAATAAGCACCAAACATAGTGATTCTGTGTTCTCTTAGCAGGCTGAGCATGCCAGCAGGCAGCATTCCTCCAAGGTCTTTGCATCAGCTCCTGCCTCCAGGTTCCTGCCCTTTTTGAAATCCTGTCTTCACATCTTCAATGATAAACAGTGATATAGAAGTATAAGCAAATTAAACCCTTCCCTCCTAACTTTCATTTGGTCATGGTGTTTCACTATAGCAATAATCACCCTACTTAATACTGTTGTTGTTGTTTTTGTTGTTGTTGTTGTTTTTGTTGTTGTTGTTTTGCTTTGTTTTTGTTTTTTTTTTTTTATTGTTTGTGGTTCCAAGTTTGAGTTCTTGCCTTGGCTTCTTTCAATGGGCTAGGATTCTGGATTTGTATACCAAACAAGCCTATTTTCTCCAAAATTGCTTTTGGTAATAGTGTTTTATCACAGCAATATTACCCCTAACAAAGATATCCAGTAAAGCTTTAATTCTCAAGAAGTTAATACCCTACTGCAAAATACACCTGACAGACAAAAAAAAAAAAAAAAAAAAAAAAAAAAAAAAAAAAGGAATACCAAGATCATTTCCAAAAAAGGGACAAATTCAGAGAAGAAAATAATTAACTGTAGGAGGACATTTTACAGACAGACAGAACATCCTGAAGAAGTGGACACACTGGGAGGAAGTTTGAAAAGCCAGGAAGACATAGTTCAGACCCTCAACATCCATGGAAGTTTCTCTAGACACCAGAAGTCCTCTTTTGAGCTGTTGGTCAATGGTTTAGAGACTTTCCAAACATATAGGCTATTGTTATTACCCTTGTTTGCCTCCCAGAGGTTAAAGGTAAGTCCCTATTGCTAAATTTGCAATGCATTTCAAATTCAGGACACAGATGGCCCTGAGTTAGACATGACATGAAAGCCTCCTCCATGAGGACTACCTTTCATAGCACTAGAAGGTGTCATGCAAGATTGCAAGGAAGGGAACCAACTAAGGCACCTGCAAATCTCAATAATTACTAGCATGACATGATAGCCCTCAAGGTACAATAGTCTTTCACATCCCATGGTGGTAACCAACAGTCCTCTAAAGGGCTGTAGTTAAGACTCATTTAACAAGGGAGAAAACATACCTGGTACTGGAAACCTAGTCAACCACCCAGGGATAATGAAGTCATGAATCTTGGAGGAGAACCTACAATTACTTCTTTACTGAACCTGCCTAATCCCTAACTACACTAAATATTTGCTTCTACACCCATAGATAACTATAATCCTTACTACTCATCAAACTTCTATTACTGTAATAGTAGTAGTCCTTCCTACTATTACAAACTTCTCTTTGTCATAGAGAGATCATTACAGAAAAGCACAACCCTTCAAAATACAGAAATGTGGAACCCAATCCCAGTGGATACATCTACAAAACACACACACACAGTGTAACAATATTCAGTGGGAAAAGAGAGCATGAATTTGAATTAGAGAAAGGAGGGAAATATGGGAGGGTTTGAAGGGAGCAAAGAGAAAGAGATATGGTATAATTGTATATAAATAAATAAATAAATAAATAAATAAATAAATAAATAAATAAATGGATGAACCTTTGGCCAGAAAGGTGGTTTGACAAGTAATAGCAGTTGTTTTGAAAGATGGCTGACCTGAGTTTAATCCTCTGAACGCATTGTGGAAGGAGTGAACATCCAATATTATCTTCTGACCTCCATTTCTGTGCTATAATACAAGCATGCCAGCTTACAAACACACACACTAATTTTAATCATACATTTTATTACTTAACTCAATAATAACCATTTATATAGCTTTCCATTGTTACAGAAATAGATTACAGTATCAACTTAGAAAATAAAAGGTTTATTTCCACTTACAAGTTTAGATATTCCCATCTCTTTCCATGTTCTTGCTATTTTTGAGTCTCTGGTGACAGGGTACATCACCTGAAAAGTGTTGGAAAACAGAAAAGGGAGGCAGGACCTGAAAGCTGAAGAGTAGTGTAACTGGTTAGCATGGGCAAGGCCCTACGTTTAAGAAAAAAGGGGAGCAGAAGCAGGACTAGGAATTCCAGTCTCCCCTTTAAGGGTGCTTCCCCAACTGACTTAACTTCTTCCAGTAGGCGCAGCCTCTGAGAAATTCTTCCACTTTCCTCAAGTTACCCTAGGCCACTGATTAAACCAACATAGACCATTGAATGACATTCCAGAGCCAAGCCTCACCCGACTTTTAATATATAATTTAACATATAATCTATAATTTAATATATAATTGGCAACATTACTGCGTCCTTACATTGACATTGAAAATATAGTGACTACAGAGTAGCTCTTCTCAGCAGAGCCAGAGCTTTAGCACATGCTCTTCCCTCACGGTGCCTCCTCTCACCATCAATTCCATCACCTAGTTACCTGACATCAGAGAACAATATTTACTTTCTTAGTCACTCTTTTATTATTGTGAAGAGATATCATGACCAAGGCAAGTATTTTAAGAGAAAGAATTTAATTAGAGACTTGTTTATGGTTTTAGCGGTTTAGTCCATTATCATCATGACAGGGACCTTGATGGTACGCAGGTAGACACTGGAGCAGGAGGTGGGGGGCTGCATCCTGATCCAAAAGTGAGGAGAGAGACTCTGAACTTGGCTTGAGCATTTGAGACCCCAAAATTCACCCCAGTGATACAATTAGTCCAACAAAGCCTCCTAAACCTTCTAAACCCTTCAAATACTACTCCTTTCTGCTGACTACACATAATATTAATCTATGTGGGGGGCATTTTTATTCAAAACACCAAACCTACTATTTTATCCTTAGGTCTTTATCTTCTGAACGATGGGCAGCCCTGTGCTCTTGGTTGTGCTCTTGGCATCCTGCACTTATATCTTTTACTCTACACACTCAGAAATCACTTTTCACCCACTGCAAACTCCACACAGAGCAGGCCTGTCTCATCAGAGTAACATTTCACCCAGCACCTGGCACGTAAAAGTTATTCAAGATGGGTTTAATGTAATCAATTGAAAGCAGCTTGCAAGGTAATTGAAAACAGTTCTTCACATTGCTATTTCCATCATAAAATTTGTGGAACAGTTGTAAACTAATTAATGTGATTTCAATGTAGTGCTTAGGGCTAAAGGTTATCCAGTTGCATAGCAAAGACTGGAGAAATAAGAACCCAGGGCAGCTGTGAAAAGCGACAGCAAATACCTGAGGTTTTTACTAATGTATTGTTGGACAAGCAACATATTCATCTATTATACAACTCAAAAGGCATATAACAGAAGGGAGAGTGTTTCTTACTCTCTTCTTTTCAGCTATCTCCTAGACAACTGACTGGTTCCTTCTATTTCACTCTGCTGACCTGGGATTTATATACATTTATATACATATTTTTTTCCCAAAGCTCTGGAATCTTATCTACCCTGAACTTCTACTTCCTAACTCCACATGCTCAGAAATAGTTTTTCACCGGCTACAAACTCCACTCACAAAGCAGATCTGTCTCATCTAGAAAAATATCTCATATTCATATATATGTATACATATAAGATATTTTCTCATGTACATATATATATGTATATATACATGTGTGTGTGTGTGTTTGTGTGTGTGTGTGTGTGTGTGTGTATTAACCCTCACTTAGGGACACTCTGGATTATTTTTCTTCTATTGGCCATGATCTAGACAATTCATATAGTTATGTATTTTAATTAGAATTTAGAATTCAAATTCTTTCATCCAAATCATTATCCTTGCCTGAGTCTTTTCCATTTGAATATTACCAATCACTGAATAGAATGATACATTTATTTATACAATTTATCTTTGTCCACATACAGAGCATTAAATACCCAACAAATCTCTCCTTTCACATATGGTTGAATTCCTAGTTATTGCTACGACAGCTCTTTTTTAAAATTAATTATTTTATTTATTTACATCTCAAATGTTGTCTCCCATCCCTCCCCAAAGTTCTTCAACCCTCACCCCATCCCTCACCCCATTCTCTTAGAGAGTACTTCTCCTCCTTCCCCTCCCGCGGCATCTTCCTCCCCTGGGGCATCAAGTCTCTACAGGATTAAGCACATCCTCTCCCACTGAGGCCAGATAAGGAAGTCCTCTACCAGAGTTCTCAGACCTCCCAGTGTATGCTCTTTGATTGGTGGCTTAGTCTCTGGGAGCTCTGAGGGATCCAAGTTAGTTGATATTTCTTTTTCCTGTGGGATTGCCATCCCTTTCCATTCCTTCAATCCTTCCCCTAACTCTTCCATAGGGGCCCCCAACCTCAGTCCAATTCTTGGCTGCAAGTATCTGCATCTGTGTTAGTCAGCTGCTGGTAGAGCCTCCTAGAGGACAGACATGTTAGGTTACTATCTGCAAACACAACATAGCATCAGTAATAGTGTCAGGGTTTGATGCCCTTCCATGTGATGGATCCCAAATTGGTCTGGTAACTGGTCTGCCATTTCTTCAATTTCTGCTCCATTTTTGTCTTGGCATTTCTTTTGGACAGGAACAATTCTAAGTTAAAAATTTTGAAGGTGGGTTGGTGTCCCTACCCCTCCACTGGGGTCCCTGTTTAACTATTAGAAGTGGTCTTTTCAGATTCTATCTCCCCACTGTTGGCATCTCCACTAAGGTTACTCACAATGATCCTCTCACATCCCAGACCTCTGGGATTTAATAGAGGTTTCTTGACATCCCCCCACCACCACCCGGAGCAGTTGCATATTTCCATTCATTCTCCTGGACCTCTGGGCTTCTCTCCTGTCTCCCCCAACCCCATTCCTGGTCCTGCCCTGCCCCATTTCTCCCTCTGCTCACCCATTCAGGTCCCTCCTTTCCTCTGTATCTCATGATTATTTTGTTACCCCTTCTAAGTGGGAGTGAAGCATCCTCACTTGGCCTTTCCTTCCTGTTGAACTTCTTTGGATCTGTGGGGCATATAATATGTATTCTGTATTTTTTTTGGCTAATATTCACTTATCAGTGAGTACATGCATGTTCTTGTGTCTGGGTTACTTCACTTAGGATGGTATTTTCCTGTAGGATTCATTGCCTGCAAAATTCAGAATGTCCTCATTTTTAGTAGCTAAATAATATTCCATTGTGTAATTGAACCACATTTCCTTTATCCATTCTTCAGTTGAGAGATATCTGGGTTGCTTCCAGTTTCTGGCTATTATGAATAAGGCTGCTAAGAATATAGTGGAACATGTGTCCTTGTGGTAGGGTGGAACAGCTTTTGGGTATATGCCCAAGAGTAGGATAGCTGGGTCTTCAGGTAGAACTATTTACAGTTTTCTGAGGAATGGCCAGATTGATTTCTAGAGTGGTTGTACCAGTTTGCATTCCCAACAGCAATGGAGGAGTGTTCCCCTTTTTCTGCATGCTCATCAGCATGTGCTGTACCTTGAGTTTTTCATCTTAGCCATTCTGGTTGGTATAAGGTAGAATCTTAGGATCATTCTGATTTGCATTTCCCTAATGGCTAAGTGTTTCTTTGCCACTGAAGATTGCTCTATTAAGAATTCTCTCTAACTCCTTCATTGGGGACCGTGTACTCAGTTCAATGGATGGCTGTGAGCCTCTACATCTGTGAGCATCTACATCAGGTATGGTCAGAGCCTCTCAGGAGATAGCTATATTTAGGTTGGCTTGTCCTTCCTTCAGTCTCTGCTCCATAGTTAATCTCTGCCACTCCTTCCGTGGGTATTGGGTTCCCCCTTTTAAGAAGGAATGAAAGAAGATTGAAAATTCAATCATCAACAGGAGGAAAGGACCTCGGCCTTGTGAAGGTTTTGTGCCCCAGTGTAGGGGAATGCCAGGGCCAATAAGTGGGAGAGGGTGGGGTGGCAGGCATGGGGAGGGGGGAGGCAAAAGGGGTTTGTTCTTGTTGTTTTTGTTTGGTTGGTTGGTTTTTGGAGGGGAAACTGGGAAAGGAGAAATTTACATGTAAATAAAGAAAATATCTTAAAAAAAAAAAAAGAATTCTCTCTTTAGCTCTGTACCTCATTTTTAAATTGGGTTATCTGGTTTTCTGGAGTCTACCTTCCTGAGTTCCTTATATATTTCAGATATGAGTTCCCTATCAAATGTAGGATTAGTGAAGATCTCACAATCTTTCAGTTGCAGATTTGTCCTATTGACAATGTCCTTTGCCTTATAGAAGCTTTTGAGTTTAAAGAGATCCCATTTGTCAATTGTTGATCTTAGAGCCTTAGCCATTGGTGTTCTGTTCAGAAAAATTTCCCCTGTGCCAATGTATTCAAGGTTCTCTCTCTTCTATTAGATTCAGTGTATCTAGTTTTATCTTGAGCTCTTTGATCTACTTGGACTTAAGCTTTGTCCAGGGTAATAGATTGTCTCGACCATCTCGACCAGCATGAATGACACAACCCGAGGGCTCTTCTTAAAGCAGTTTATTCAGGAACCTTGAACATTCTTCAGACTTCTGATTTCTGACTTCTGACCCTGAGGGGAACACCCCAGGCCCTTAAATGCTCTACACTAAGCCTATTACACGAGGCAACGTGGAATGTGCAGATAGGATGCCAAAAGCCAGGCCAACAAGCACACCCAAATAAGGAGTTATTTATGACTCTAGCGCCCCAGCAAGGAGTGGAAGCCGGCACCATCTTAGGGTGCGGATCAGACAGCTCTCTACAATAGATATGGATCAATTTGCATTATTCTACATGCAGACCACAGTTAGACCAGCACCATTTGTTGAAGATGTTTTCTTTTTTTCCACTATATGGTTTTGTCTTTTTTGTCAAATATCAAGTGTCCATAGATGTGTGGGTTATTTCTGGGTCTTCCATTATATTTCATTGATCACCCTGTCTGTCTCTCTACCATGTGGATTTTATCACTATTACTCTGTAGTACAGCAAGAGGCCAGGGATAGTGATTCTCCTAGAAGTTATTTTATTGTTGAGAATTGTTTTTGCTATCCTGGGTTTTTTGTTATTCCAGATAAAGTTGAGAATTGTCCATTCTATCTCTGTGAAGAGTTGAGTTGGACTTTTAACAGGAGCTGCATTGAATCTGTAGATTGCTTTTGTTAAGATGGCCAATTTTACTATGTTAATCCTACCAATCCATGAGCATGGGAGATCTTTCTATCTTTTGAAATCTTCTTCAGTTTCTTTCCTGAGAGACTTGCCATACAGATCTTTTATTTGCTTGGTAAGTATTCCATCAAGATATTTTAAACTATTTGTGGCTATTGTGAAGGGTGTTGTTTCCCTAATTTCTTTCTCAGCCCACTTATGATTTATATAAAGAAAGGCTACTGACTTGTTTGAGTTAATTTTGTATCCAGCCATTTTGCTGAAGTTGTATAGCAGTCATAGGAATTCTCCATTAGAAGTTTGACAGTTGCTTATGTATGCTATCAAAGGCAAAGTTTGCACATATCAAAGGCAAAATCCATCATGATGAACACTCAGCTCTGAACATCTATGCCCCAACTGCAAGGGCACCCACATTCATAAAAGGAACTTTACTAAAACTCAAAGCACACACTGAATCTCACACAATAATAGTGGGAGACTTCAACGCCCCACACTCCTCATTGAAACAGAAAGTAAACAGAGAAATAATGAAACTAACAGAAGTTATGAACCAAATGGACTTAATAAATACTATAGAATATTTCACCCCAAAACAAAAGAATACTTTCTTCTCGGCACCTCATGAAACTTTTTCCAACACTAATCATATAATTAGACACAAAACAAGTCTAACTGATACAAGAAGACTGAGTAACCCCATACATTCTGTCAGATCACCACCGACTAAGGTTGGACAGCAATAACAGCAAAAACAACAGAAAGTCCACATACTCATGGAAACAGAAAAGTTTAAGTAAATTCATAAATATATTAGTAATAACTTAATAGGTAATAATAGTTTAAATAAATTCATATATCTATGTACTTTAATTAGAATTTAAAATTGGAATTCTTTCATCCAAATCATTATCTTCACCTAGGGTCTTTCCCATTTGGATATTATCAATCACTGAATGGAGGGAAAAAATTGTTTATACAATTTATCTTTGTCTGAGCACAAAATATCCAGCATATCTTTCCTTTCACATGTGGTTGAGATCTTAGTTATTACTATGACCACTCTTGTTTATTTATGTTTCAAATGTTATCCCTTTTCCTGGTTTCCCCTCTACAAACCTCCTATCCCATCCCCTCTTACCCTGCTTCTATGAGGGTTCTTCCTCAACCACCTACCTACTCCCACCACACTACCCTAGCATTCCTTTACCCTGGGGCATCAAGCCTTCACAGGACCAAGGACCTCCCCTCCTACTGATGCCAGATAAGGCCCCTTCAGCTCCTTCAGACCTTCCCCTACCTCCTCCATTGGGGTCTGCATGCTCAGTACAATGATTGGCTATGAGACTGTGCATCTGTATTGCACTATGACCACTCTTAAGTTAAAAACTATTAGTGCAGAATGCCTGATTTCTCAGGATGCCAGGACACAAAGTAAACATTTTCAGAGACATTGTCATGAAATTTTGGTTATTTTCTACGCCAGGGTCCGTGATGAAAATCCTTTGTTGTATCTCTGTGTAACCACCGATGACTTAGCACGTACTACTGAAAGTAAAATCAGGAGATCCTCCAAGGAATAGTAAATAGAATACAGTGTTGTAGAGAGATAAAATGTAAACTAGAATAGGAGAATTAAATGGGAGGAGCAATGAGAGAGTGAGATAAAGGAGAGATAACAAACACAAAATGGCTTTTGAATAGACACATGAATAGAAGTTTCCTGTGGTGTATGCCTGTGTGAAAGGCATTTAAGTGGAGCCATCATTTAACAGAAAAGATAATGACCCAACCATACATTCTGTGAGACCATGCAAAACTCCCAGTGCAAGATTAGTTTACAACTTGCTTAGTCATTGGCCAAAGAGGATCCATAGTAGACCCCCTGCCCAAACATCACAGGTTATTGCCAATCCTTGTTTTACACAATCTGAGGCAAATCCATTTTGCTGAAGACCCAACTTATTAATGTCATTAAGTATGAATAAATCAAACTGATACCCAACTAAAAATTTCACTCCTATTGACTAGTATTCATGGTTGTAATGTATTTTGCATGCTACCATAGGAGAAAAGCAAACACCATCTTCATTCAGCTACAAACCCTGTGACCTACAACAAAGAGATGTCTACAAGATACACTCATACAGTACTCACACAAATGTGATGGAGGTAACATGTGTGGGCTAGCCTGATGCTGCTAGTATTGTAATGCTAATATTGGTTCCTCAAGACCGGTTGCCCCATAGAAGAGAGAGTTCACACATGATCTTGCCCCAAATTATTTCTGATTGGTAAATAAATATGCTGACAGCCAATAGCTGGACAGAAGAGAGACAGAGTTTGGAGGTCAGAGGAGAACCACAGGGAAAGAATAAGGTGGAGGAGAGAGAAGCCACCATGTGTTAGGTGAGTCATGAAAACATGGCCCTGAGGCCTAGCCAGTTGGAGATAAGAGAAGCCCAGATAAAACATAGTAAGTAATAACTTGGGGTTATCTATAGGATAGTAGATTTGAATAGCACAGAGGGTAGATATCTACCTGGCTCTTGTGTTGTTTAAAGCTTATTATAAATGTAAAGGTTGTGTGTGTATTTTATCAAGGAAATAAATGGTCAAAGTGGGATAGAAACCCTTGTTCAATATTAAATAAGTTTTACAACTTAACAAACCACTTCTTGAATGGCTTTATGTGCCACACCATAAGATGGAACCCATACCTGACACCACCAATGTGACTGTGAACCTGAGACTAGACAGGTCATAAGTCTCCTGGGAAACCTAGTATCACTATTCTGCTGGAAGGAACAAAACTATAAATAACTCCTAATGACTTATTGTTATACCCATAGATCAGTGCCTCACTCAACAGCCATCAGATAAGCTTTTTCTTGTAGTAGGAGGGAATTAATACATTGGCCCACAACAGGACAATGTACAGAGAGTCAGAGACTTTGGGACAATCAATTCTAAATGGATGTCTTCATTAAAGCCCACTGCTCAAGTCTCAGAAATCTTTGTGGAGAAGAAACAGAAAGATTGTAAGGGTCAATGACAACAGACGACTTCAAGAAAACACAATCTTCCAGACACATTCATTTATATGTGTTTGTAATAGAAATATTTTTTAAAAAGAGACCATAAATTTGAGAGAAAGTTGGGAGATCAAGGGTTGAGAGGGATGAGGAATTATGTAAATTCAAATACACAAAGGTGGAAAAATAAGAATAATTTAAAAACAACAAAAACTTGAAATAACAAGAATAGCATAGAATTGAAGACCCAAACATAAATTCATATATTTATGGACACCTCATTTTTGGTAAAGAAGCTAGAAATACACATGTGAAAAAGAAAGCATCTTTAACAAATGATGTTGGTCAAACTGGATAGCTCCATATAGAAGAATGCAAATTAATCCATATTTATCACTGCAAAAAGCTCAAGTCCAAGGGTATAAAGAAGATCACAACTGAACAAGTTGTGAAGAAATTGGCAAGAAAATGGGAAACAACCTTGAATGCATTGGCACAGGAGACAACTTTCTGAACAGAACATAAATACTGTAGGCATTAAGATCAAAATTAATAACTAGGACCTCATAAAACTGAAAAGCTTTTGTAAGCCAAAGAACAACATCAATCAGACACAGGCAGCTTTCAGAATGGAAAACAATTTTTGCAAACTCCACATATGATAGAGATTTAAGGTCCAAAATATATAATTAACTCAAGAAATTTGATATCAACAACACAAAAAAATCTAGTTTAAAAAAATGGGTATCAGACCTCTACTCACCATACTGTGATGCTGCACATAGGAGAGTTGGGCCCACATCGCACCAGCAATCGGACAAGTGGACACTGCACCTTGCCTAGGCAGCACAGTGGAGATGGCTGATCACTAGGATGTGGGCCAGACCTGAGAGAGTGATCATACAAGACCCTACCTCTTGCCACCCCTGTGGTTATGTGAAGGGAGGAGAACTGGTCCTACACCTCGTCTGAGCAGTGTGGGAGAACCGGCCCTGGGTCCTCACCTGAGCAGCACAGTATAGCTTGCACTGGCAGTGGGGAGGGGTGGCATGTGTGACCCAACCCAGAGAGTATAAATATAGGAGTGCAACCCTCACCCCTTGCCTGGGTAGTGTGGGAGAACTGGCCCTAAGAATGTGAGCATGGGAGAGCCAGTGGGCCGACCAACTCAGCTATCAACTAGGCCCAGATCAAGAGCTTCGAGTTTGCCCACCCAAACTATGAACGGCTGGAGCACAAAAAGCGGCCCATCTTGTAGAGCCTAAGCTACAGGATCTCCATGACACAGTGCAACAACAGGATGTCTGAGAGGAGTCCTGGTGAAAATCTACTATTGATAGTGAAACAGAATCCAGAGGTTTCAAACCAAACCAATGACTTACTGCAGTGAATATTTGCAAGTAATGCTGTTGGGCAAAAGTACACACTATGGGACATACCATGACATATAGCAGCTTCCACCATTAGAATTTATTATTATTATTATTATTATTATTATTATTATTTATCTTTGTTTTCTTTTGGGGGAGATTGTAAGGACAGAGGGTGAATATGGAGGGATGGAGAAATGAATGGAATCGAGGTACATGAGGTGAATGAAGTCTAATACAAAGTTTCAAAAATTTTAAAAATTTTAAAAAGATGGGGTTCAGATCTAAATAGTGAATTCTCAACAGACGAATCTCAAATGACCGAGAAACACTTAAAGAAATGTTTAACATGCTTAGCCATCAGGGAAATGTAAATCAAAGCTACTTGGAGATTCCATCTTACACTGTCAGAATGACTAAGATCAATAGCACAAGTGACAGCATGTCCTGTCGAGGATGTGGAGCAAGAGGACCAATCTCCTATTGCTGATGGTGATATAAACTTGTACAACCACTATGGAGATCAATATGATGCTGACTCAGAAAACTGGGAATCAATCTACCTCAAGATTCAGCTATAACACTGTTGAGCATATACGCAAGGATTTTCATCCAACCACAAGGACATTTGTTCATCTATGTTCATTGTAGTTTCAGTCATAATAGACAGATGCTGGGAACAATCTACATGCCCCTCAACTGAAGAATGGGTAAATACAGTTACACAAAGGAGTGTTACTCAGCAGTTTAAAAAGAGATATCAGCCGGGCAGTGGTGGCGCATACCTTTAATCCCAGCACTTGGGAGGCAGAGGCAGGTGGATTTCTGAGTTCGAGGCCAGCCTGGTCTACAGAGTAAGTTCCAGGAGCCAGGACTATATGGAGAAACCCTGTTGAGAGAGAGAGAGAGAGAGAGAGAGAGAGAGAGAGAGAGAGAGAGAGAGAGAAAGAGAGAGAGAGAGATCATGAAATCTGCAGAGAGATGAATACAACTAGAAAAAAAAAACATTCTAAGTGAGTTAACCAAGACCCAGAAAGACAAATATGATAGTCACTTACAAGTGGATATGAGATGCTAAGTAAATGGTAACCAACTTACAATCCATAGGTCCAGAGAAGTTATGTAAAAGGAAGGGGCCTATGGGGGACCCATGGACCTCCCTGGGAAGAGAAAATAGAATAAATCTTTTAAGTGGACTGGGAAGGGTTGGGAAGGGAGAGGGCCATGAAATGATGAAGGGAGAGAGTAAGGAGAAAGACAGCTGGAATTGGGGGAGTGTGTGAGAACCTAATGCTATAGAAGCTTCCAGGAATCTATGAGGCTGATCCTAGTGAGGACTTTTTAGTAATGGAGGATGTAGTGATTGAAACCAGCCACCTCTGGTAGCCAGGCAAAATTTCCAGTGATGGGACTGGGCTGCATTCTGCTGAATTGTTGGCCAATGGGATCCTTAAACAACCTAGGCTGAAGCTAGGATATAAGGTTTTCTCTGAAAACCAAGAGTGGTGCCCCATTGCCAAGGACAGTATCCATATAGCTCAGAATAGAGAGAAGTGTGGGAGGTGCCTGCATAGAGCCTTTACTTCATGTTCTAGTCGATTTTCACTAGCAGATGTGTTTTCTTGTCCAGTCACCATCAAAGAGGCTACCTCCTGCAGCAGATGTGCAGAGACCCACAACCAGACATTATGTGGAGAAAGAGTCTACATTGGAGGTCTATATTGGGTCTGTCCCCTTAGGAACTCCAGAGAAGAGCCAGGAAAGAGGTTAGGAGTCAGAGGGAATAGGGGACACCAGGAGACTATGGCCCACTGAATCAGAGAAGCAGGGCTCCTATGGGCTAATTGAGACTAAAGCAACAAATACTACACGAGTCTGCCTGCACCAGCCCCTCTGCATATCTGTCATGGCTGTTAGTTTGGTTGTTTTGTGGGACTCCTAATAGTGGGATTGGGTGTGTCTCTGATTTTTTTTTTTTTTAGCCTGCTCTTTGAACTCTTTTCTCCCCATAGTGTTGCCTTAAGCTGCCTTGACATGTGAGCTTTTGCCCTGCCTTGCTGGATCTTCTCTTGGCCTGCATTTTTCTGAAAGGGAAACAGAAAAGGAGTGAATCTTGGAGAAAATGGAAGGTGGGAGAGGTTGGAGGCAGTAGAAACTGGGGAAAGTCAAGGGAGTTGATATTGTTCCCAGGATGTATGGTATGAAACAAAAACAAGAAAAAAATAGAAAGAACAAACAGGCTTTGCTTGTTTGTTTGTTTGTTTGTTTGGCTCACAGTCATCCATAGCTCTGATTGTAGGGGATCTGACACACTGCTCTGAATATTGCAGGTATGAGGAACATACCTGGTACACAGATATACATGCAGCAAAAACACTCATGTACATAAAATAAAATTAAATCTAATAAAAAGAGAACTATCAATATTTGAAAAGCCCTCCCTTCATCAGCCAGTTTGAGATCCTACTAGTTTTACTGATTCAGATATATAATACTTTAAGTAGTATGTCTGAAGATGAGCTGTAAAGAAGAAGTGAAGGAAAGTGGTGACTTATTTCATGGTAGCCAGTCAAGGAGATATTGAAGACAAAGTGAGATTTGAGAAAAGATGTGGACAAAGGATGCAATGAAAACTCGGGGTGGCCCATGGCCAAGGTCTGGTATGATCAAGTAGCAAACAGAGTCAGGGTGTCTGCCACAAAACATAACAGAAGCCAAAGAGAAGATGCTGAAGAAGAAAGTGGCCTCTTTGTGCAATTCCTGCGGCCCTGAAAAGCTCTGACAGTTCCTCTGCATGGATGAAGGCTAGAGGCAGTTATACCTTGATGTCTTTCTACAGGTGCTAGATTAAAAATGAGATGACATGCTATTAGGCTAAGAGGGGTGATAGTAATCCTGACAGCTGAGAAAGGATGATTTAACCAGAAAAGAAACAAAAATGGGGACCAGAATTTGCTGGATTCTAGAATGTTTGGAATGTAAAGCCCATAGGATTTGCAGTAGAAAGATTTGAGAGTCAAATTAAATAACTGATGTGCTTATACATACCAACACAGTCATTTGATTGTAAGGTATTTTTGTGCAGTTTTTTGTCTGTTTTATTAAGACAGGATCTCACTGTTCAGCCCTAGCTGGCCGATAACTAGTTATATAGATCAGGCTAGTCTCAAACTCAGAGATCTGCCTGCCTCTACCCCTCCAGTTCTGAAGGCAAAGGAATATGCCACCACACCCCAATCATCAAAGTCATTGAACAATGAAGTACTAATGTAGTTGGGGTTTTTTTTTGGTAAAAAATTGATATGTTTTAAAGAAAATTTAAAAATAGTTATTTAAATAAAACAACTTTGACAATAAACTTCCATCCATCAGAAGTGCACATAACAGCGCTGCACCCTAGGACTGTGGTACTGATGCTCATACTCATAGACCTCGTTCACACTTACTTCCACAAAAGTCCTGCAATTATCTTCTTTCTGTAGATTAACCTGAAAGCCCCAACTAATCGGCTAAGATGTAAAGGTCTCCTTTGCAATTAATTTGTTGAAAAAAAAAAGTGTGCTTAAAGTCTAAAACATTTCTGACCACCGTAGACCCCCGTGAAAGATGCCAATTGTTCCTCAATGATCTCTGCTAATGTCTGCTGACCCCACAACCAGTTTCTGCTTCCCTAAGCATCTTTAGTTAGCATTTTTAGTTAAAGGTAACTGCTGGGGCTGACTTGTAATACCTGCTTTACTTCTTTAGTGAGCGGAACTTTCTGGACAAGGAAAGTTGTCTCTAAACTTGTTACCAAGTCATCCCCTGAATCACAAACTTCCAGAAAAATCCTACAAATTTGAATGGTTTGTGAGATTTCCTCAGGCATAGGTGACATGCAAATGAATGGGAGGAGTCAGAAATATTTAACCAGAGAGAGAACAGCAGTCTCACAGGTCCTTACGATCCATACATTCGGCTGAAAATGCTTCTCAATAGAGACACGGCTTTCTTTTTTTTTTTTTTTTCTTTTTTCTTTTGCCATATTCTTTAAAATTTATAAAATATTATAACAATAAAAATGAGTATTATAAAAGTTGTTTGATCTAAAACAATCAATTGAACAGGCTTATGTAGATGCTTGTCTGTAGCAATACTGAAAATACATACATTTTTCTCAATATAAATTTTAAATAACTCCAAACACATAAGCTGTATATTTTAAAATAATACATCACTACTATTTTTTAATGAACATAAATACATAAAGTCTGTTTGTTTGTTTTGTTTTGTTTTGTTTTTAGTAGAGCTTAAAATCTTGATTCTTAGTAGTACAAGCCCAAAATAAGAACAATTTTTAGACACTAGAGTTCATAGTAATAAGGCTGTACTTCAACGACCCTCATATCACCAAAGGATTTTACCTCCCTAGTAGCTAAGCTAAGAATTGACAGTTCTGCTGCGCCAAGGAGTGAATTGTAGGCACAATTTTTGGATACAGATTTCCTGCTATGGTCAAAGTTATTTGACTGGAGGGATTATCTTCATTCACAGCCCACAGAGAACAAGTTACATTCATTTAAGAAATGTTGTGTGTATCAAGATGGTCTATCTATGAAGTCATTCACCAACTGGTTCAATGAACAATGGTTCTGTTTGGAGGATGGCACAGACACTAGGTAAGGGTAAGAAACTGGTTCATTGGCTGTGATGATTTTGAAAAGCATTCATCTCAAAGAAAGAATAACTTATAAAGTCCTCTTCTTCAGAATTGATAAATAGTTACAAACATCAAGCAAAGCATTCAGTCTCACTCTTTGTTGTCTTACAAGCCACTTACCAAGTTAATTGTTTACATTTCTTTTGGCTGTA
>JADRCD010226673.1:0-13094 GCA_019843815.1 Montemys delectorum
ATCTACACCCTCCTCAGTTGTCTCCATCTACACCCTCCTCAGTTGTCTCTATCTACACCCTCCTCAGTTGTCTCCATCTACACCCTCCTCAGTTGTCTTATCCTGCACCCTCCTCAGTTGTTTCATCCTGCACCTCCTCAGTTGCCAAGGTTTTGTGAGGTTGTGTCATTCTTACTGGTTGTAGGTTTACCTTTCAGTATGTCACGATTCATTTAGTCAATGGGTCTCAGATTCTTCTGTCTTGGTAACGTTTCTTTTTAAGGCCCACGGTCTGGGTTGATGTACCAGTTTCCTGTGGTCCTTTCTCTTCTGCAGCATAACTCATGGCTTCCAAGTTTTGCTATCGGAATGAAGCCACAGTAACCAAGAGCCATGTGATGGAAAATGTCTTCTAACTCATTTGTACTTTATATTATCTTCTCTGAGAGGTGGGCTGTTTGTTTGTTTTATTAGTCCCAGTTTTTAAGTTTTTTTTTAAAGATTGATTGATTGATTGATTGATTTTAATTTTTTTGGTTTTTTGAGACAGGGTTTCTCTATAGCCCTGACTGTTCTGGAGCTTACTCTGTAGACCAGGCTGGCCTCGAACTCAGAAATCCGCCTGCTTCTGCCTCCCAAGTGCTGGGATTAAAGACATGCACCACCATGCCCGGCAAGAGTTATTTATTTTTATGTATATGAGTACACTGTCAATGTCTTCAGACACACCAGAAGAGGACATCAGATCCCATTACAGATGGTTATGAGCCACCATGTGGTTGCTGGGAATTGAACTCAGGACCTCTGACAGAGCAGTCAGTGCTCTTAACCACTGAGCCACCTCTCCAGCTCTTTATTTATTTATTTTTTTAGTAGAACACATCTCCACTCAACCCCCATGCTGGGATTGGATGCAGGCCCTTGCTTATGCTTTCAAGGATTCTATCTGTGAGTTGTATTTGTAACCCCTGAAATGTGAAGTTTTATTGTAGCTGAGCTTCCTTCTTGCCTTGCTGCTTTAGAATATGTAGCTTTTATGCTCGTCTGTTTTTATTTAAAAACACATCAGAATCACCTCCTCCAGTTATCCTCATTTTTCTGGTGAATAAAAAGTCCTTCGTAGGTCTCTGGTTGTCAAGTTCCTGAGAGCCGAGGTTGGCAGGTCAGGATGTGACCCCTGAACTGCTGGTGTCCTGGAAGATTTGGCAAGGGTTCCTCCTCAAGTATAGCCCAGGGCTGAGAGCTCTTGTTGGGGACTGTTACTTGTTTTAAGTTCCATGCTTAAGGGAAAGACCTCAAACCAAAATGGAAACTGCTTCATGTTCTGTAAAGAGGCTGAAACAAAAGTCTCCTTTAAGTATTTTTCTGTCCCACTGCCTCTCATGCATCAAAAACGGAAGACTTTTTCTTTTTCATTCTTTCTTTCTTTTTTTTTTTTTTTTTGAGAGCAAGTTTCTCTCAATAGCCCTGGCTGTCCTGGAACTCTCTATGTAGACCAGGCCAGCCTTGAACTCAGATCCACTTGTCTTTGCCTCCCTAGTGCTGGGATTAAATTAAAGGCATGTATCACCATCCCTGACTAGGAGGCTCATTTTTTAAAAAAAGCTCAAGTAGTTGAATTATAGATGATTTAGAGTTATTAAGAAACAAGTTTTTGCCTGGCGGTGGTGGTGCACGACTTTAATCCCAGCACTCAAGAGGCAGAGGCAATCAGACCACTGAGTTAGCCGCCAGCCTGGTCTACAGAGTGAGTTCTATGGTAGCCAGGGCTACACAGAGAAACCCTATCTTGAAAAACGATTAAATAAGTAAGTATATATCCAGATGCTGTAGTTGATAGAATAGCATATGGGATTTAGAGTAATTACTTTTTACTAGGTCACACTAACATGCTGACTAACTCTTATATTCCTTTCTAAGTGAAAAAATACTTATTTTTATTTCATGTGCATCAGTGTTTTGCCTGAATATATGTTTATGTGAAGGTGTCAGATCCTCTGAAACTGGAAGTAAAGGCATTTATGGACTGCCATGTGGTTGCTGGGAATTGAACCCAGGTCCTCTGGAAGAGCAGCTAATGCTCTTGACCACTGAGCCGTCTCTCCAGCCCTTCCTTTCTAAATTTATGGGGCTCTTTTAGCTACAGCAAAACACAACAATTTAAAACTTAGTTTCTCCTATAAATTCTGTTTATTTGTTGACCTGAGATCCAGGGAAGGAGGAATGTGGAAAACAAGTCTCAGGTTTTTCCCCAAATCTTTAAACAACAGGTGCTGTGCCTCAGAGGGTAAGGAGTACAGAGAAACACTTGAGACGTTTCCATTAGTTTAATTACACTAAGGAGTGTGTCTTAGTTAGGGTTTTGCCGATGTGAACAGACACTATGACCAAGGCAACTCTTACAAGGACAACATTTAATTGGGCTGACTTACAGGTTCAGAGGTTCAGTCCATTATCATCAAGGTGGGAACATGGCAGCGTCCAGGCAGGCATGGTGCAGGAGGAGCTGAGAGTTCTACATCTTCATCTGAAGGCTGCTAGCAGAATACTGGCTCCAGGCAGCTAGGATGAGGGTCTTAAAGCCCACACCCACAGTGACACCTACTCCAACAGGGCCACACCTTCTAGTAGTACCATTCCCTAGACTGAGCATATACAAACCATAACGGAATGTGTGACTTACACTTAGATTCAAGAACCAGTTTGCTGAAAGCCTCAGGGTCTGCAGAACACATTTTTAGAGCCTGTGAGTTGCAGCACAGTTGGTAAAGAGACTTGCTGCTGTAGCGCCTCAGTGCCTGGGCTCACTAACAAGGAGTTAGAATGGACTTCAGTCATTGCCCTTTTTTTGTAGTCCAGAGGAACCTTGTATTTATTGTATAAATCCTTATATTTATATTTAACTTTACATTTACAGTTGTAAGTCCTTTGTTGTAGTCTATGAGAATCTTATATTTATTATGGTTTAAGACTAGGTTTCTCTTAAAACAGAGGACTGGGGCTAAAGAGATGGCTCAGTCAGTAGGAGCTCCTGGTGCTTGTGCAGAAGACCCAGATTTGCTTCTCGGTGCTGATAACCATCTGTAACTACAGTTTCAGGGGATCCTACACACTTCTCCGACCCTCATGGGTACCAGGTGCATACGTGGTACACATATATACATGCAGACAAATTACACATGTACAATAAAATAGAGGGATAAAGATGTCAAAAATCGTTCAAAAAAAAAAAAGCTAAAAAAAAAAAAAAAAAGCTAGCTTGCTTTTCTGATTAGAACTTGCTAGCAGATCACTCAGTGTGGTTTGATTGGGCTCCACAGACTTTTTTAGCCTCATCTTCTAGGTACCAAGCTTCCAGAATAGTATGTGATCTCTGACTTCTAGAAGATTCCTTAGTATATGTGGTCTTGTTCTTTGGGACAGTTTATTAAGCTGGCTCTTTTTAATTTCCTCACATTTCTGAGATGTCTACATACAATTTAAAATAACATGTCCTAGGCTGATGAGATGACTCAGTGAAAAAGACTTTTCCTCAAGCCTGTCACCTAGGTTTGCGCGCTAGAGCCCAAAGAAGGGTGGGTTGAGAGAGCCAGCTCCAAAGTTGTGTCTGATGCTACCTAAGAGCGTGGTGCATATGCACACAGACATACATATCATTCACACTCACATACGGAAATACCAAATAAGTTATGCAAAATACAGCTGGCAAAATAGCTCAGCAGTTGGACCCACATGCTGGGAGGAGAGGAAGGGCTTCCCCAAGTTCTCCTCTAACCTCCACACACAAGGCTATGTTGTGCTCTTCCACATTTGGTGGGAGTATACAAAGTAATAATCAGCCTAAAAAAATGTAAACACAGCAGGCAGTGGTGGCACACTCAAGAGGCAGAAGCAGTCAGATCTCTGAGTTAAAGGCCAGCCTGGTCTACAGAGCCCGCTGTAGGACATCCAGGGCTACACAGAGAAATCCTGTCTCACAACACAAACAAATAAATTGGTGATAATAATAATAATAATAATAATAATAATAATAATAATAATAATAATAAAGATACGCATATTCTTTGGAAGGAAAAGATGCATTGTTTTAGATACTAACAGTGGATCCAGTATAGTTCCAAGAAGCCATTTGTGTTCCTAGAGAAGTTTTCAAAGTAGCAAAAATTTGAGTCTTGTACTCTTTCCTGGAAGAACAAAGAGTTCTTTATAACTCTTTTTTTAAAGATTTATTTATTCTATGTATATGAGTACATTGTTGCTGTCTTCAGACACACCAGAAGAGGGCACTGGATCTCATTATAGATGGTTGTGAGCCACCATGTGATTGCTCGGACTTGAACTCAGGACCTCTGGAAGAGCAGTCAGTGCTCTTAACCGCTGAGCCCTCTCTCCAGCCCTTTTGTAACTATTTATCACTTCATCTTTTCTTCCTCCTTTTAGGGAGCCAGGCCCAGATGTAGATTGACAGTAGATGAGGCAGACTCCTAGCACTAGGAGTAAAGAAAGGTCCAAGTTCAGGATGCAGCAAAGAAACACAGAAGGTTCTGAACTCCGCTATAGGTTTAGGGACAAAGCAAGAGTAGAACTGGAGTTACAGCCTACCTGGCACGAGGAGGCCAGATGGCAGTCAGCAGCTGTTTCTATCGTAGAAACTAGGCACAGAGGAAGCCAAATAAGCAGTTGATCTAGTGTCGCATGCCTTCACAGGGGAAGGACCTTTTATTGACCAGAACACTGTTCCCTAAGGGAAGTCCAAGAGTCCTGTAAAGTACTGTATGGAAGCAGTGGCTAGGGAGGGAGGTAACTAATGTTTGAAGCCTGATGTGTTTCTCAGGTACATAGAAAATACTTAAACATTACCTGAGGTCATGTAGTTTGTAGGGTTCTTCTGCATTGTGACTTTCTGTGTTGCTTCCTCTTAACAGCAGTATTTCTCAACATTTCCTAATGCTAGGACCTTTTAATGTAGTTCCTCATGTTGTGGTGACTCCAACCATAATTTTTTTTTTTGTTCCTCCATAGTTATAATTTTGCTACTGTTCTGAATCATAATGTAAATATCTGTGTTTTCCTATGGTCTTGGGGGCTCTGTGACAGGGTCCTTTGCTTCCCAAAGTGGTCACTACCCACAGGTCGAGGATCATTGCTTTATAGCATCCTAATGTCCAGAGTAATAAATGTAAGGTCAGTACGGATAGAGGCTTCCTTTGCATTTGTCCTTAGCACATAGGAGGCACTTGAGTCTTCTAATTGATTTTAGTCAGTTTTCATGTATCTCAGGCTATAACTGGGGATGATATTGAACTCATAGGCCTCCACATGTGGAGTGAGTGCTGTGATCACAGCTTTGTGCTGCCGCACCTAGTTCTGCATATTTTAAGGAACCTAAGGTGTTCTGCAAGCTGGGCAATAACCAAGCCACATCGTAACTCCTCAGAGTCTCTGGGGTCAGGAAACCTTGACAGTACCTAGGACAGGACCTTGTTTTGGGGGAAGTTGATAACAATTTTATTTAATAAAAACGAAAAAGGGAAAGAAAAGGCTTTGCGCTGCCATCCCCGTTAGTTCTTGATTCTAGAAAGTTTTACAGTTGGACGTCTGTCCCTATTTTTTCTAGAGGCGATATAGGAGGTGAAAGGAACCTTCAAGTTGCAGGGAGGAGACCAGGGCAGAACCCTCTTGGAGACTGCTATTCAGCCAGCCATTCACACCACTTGTCAGTTGGTTATATGTAGGGCCAAGGGATTTTGTCAGAGGCTCGCTCTCAACAACAAAAGGGAGAAATCTACCTTGTCTTCCTCCTCTGTCCTGCTGGGCCTGGCCTTCCACCAGCCCAGGGCCAGCCTCTGCCTCTGTGTTTGCTGCCAAAAACTCAGGCTCTATCTTTCTGTCTGTCTTTCTCTCCCAGAAAGCACCCGCCCTAGGTGAGGAACATTATCTCCAGCCCAGGTAGGAGGTCTACATTTGCTTATAAAGTTTGTGTTTGAATACACTTTGCCTGAGTGTCAGGAATAGTCAGTGGAAGAAAATCTGATCTTGGGGAAGAGGTGTGCTCCCTACACAGCAAGTGCTCTGCAGACTGGCCTGCTGACCCCACCAGAACAAGCCTCTCTGTTTTCAGTGGAGTGCATTAGTGGTTATTTTAAATGGCGTCTTTCCTAGCTAAGAGATAAAAGTCTTAGGATGAGGACTGTAAAAGCCAACAGAGGTGCTAGCCAGATTACGTTAAATGGTTGGAGAAAGTGATTCCTAAATTAGTTGGAAAGTACTAAGTGGAAAAAAACAAGCAGTAGATTCATAAGTCTGTTTTTGAAAGTTTAGTGGTTTTTGTTTGTCTCTTTGGAAACAAACTTAATTTATGTTTGTCTGGCACTATGTCTGAGCAAGTATACTTTGGCAGACCTGATTTATTTTCATTTCCTGCTCTGTCCATAATATTTTAGGCTGCTATAGTTTTACTTGGTTGGTTTTGTTTATATTAATTCACAAGACAAATTGTACTTATTTTAACCATGGAGGAAATTTTTTTTTAATTTATTTGTTATTATATGGAAGTACACTCTAGCTGTCTTCAGACACAGATCTCATTATAGATGGTTGTGAGCCACCATGTGGTTGCTGGGAATTGAATTCAGGATCTTCGGAAGAGCAGTTGGTGCTCTTAACTGCTGAGCCATCTCTCCAGGCCCTCTATTGAAGGAATTTTAAAACTATATATAAAAATATAATCGTGGTAATAGGAACACAATTTATACTTAAGTAGGGCTGCTTCATAATATGAGCACTACAGAATATTAGAAAATAGACAGAAATGAAGCTGAACTTCATGCTGTTCACTCAGCATCTCCATATCTGATAGCTCCAGCAGGACAGAAGTGACCTGTGCCTGGTAAGTGTTCACATAAGGAGCCTGGGAGTGATGGGTTCTGACAGTTTACCCTGTCCAAAAAGCAGATTGTTTCATTTTGTTTTTGTTGTTTTTTTGTTGTTGTTGTTGTTTGAGACGGTTTCTCTGTGTAGCCCTGGCTGCCCTGGAACTCACTCTGTAGACCAGGCTGGCCTCGAACTCAGAAATCCGCCTGCCTCTGCCTCCCAAGTGCTAGGATTAAAGGCGTGCGCCACCACTACCTGGCAGATTTTTTTTTTCCTCATCACAGAAAGCATGATTTAATATAAATCTCTGTGTGCATTTCCAGTTGCTGTATCAATAGATATTACATTATAAAGACTCATCTATGCCCATGTCCATGTTAAGGTCAGGATACGTGTATGAATTGGTTCTCTGCTAGTGTGGGCTCTAGGAATCAAACTCGAGTCATCAGCCTGGGCAGCAGGCACCTTTGTCTGTTGAGTCATCTGGCCAGCCCCTTTTAAAAGACTTTTCATTAAACTCGTGTTTAATCACATTACTTTATGATGTGTGTATGTGTGTGGGGGGGTGTTTTGTTTTGTTTTGTTTTGTTTGAGACAGACTCTTACACTGTAGCCCAGGCTGTTACTCTATAGACTACACTAGCCTCAAACTTAGAGAGATTTACCTGCCTCTCCTTCCCAAGTGCTGGGATTAAAAGTGTGAGCCACTATACACAACAAGGTGCTAATTTTGGGCCCGCATGGCTTTCTTCTGAAGAATTTACAAAGTCAGCACCATGTTTCCCTAGACCAGCTGTGTAAAAGCCTCTGGAGTATTTTTCTGTCTCTGGATACTCTTTTTTTAATACTCATTTTTTTCATTAGCTTTATTATAAATCAAAACACCACAGACCAAAATTTTACTCTGTGGTGTCCCTCTATATCCTTTAAGGAAAATTAATGTGTTCACCCTTTCTGTTTGTCTTAGTTCAGATGTTATTGCTATGCAGAGACACCCTGACCAAGGCACCTCTTATACAGGAAAGCATTTAATCAAACTAACTTAATTTTCAAAAGTTTAGTTCCTTATCATGGTGTCTGGAAGCATGGTGGTTTGCAGCCATGGTGCTGGAGGAGCTGAAAGTTCTACATCTTGATGTGTAGGCGTCAGAAGGAGACAGAATATCACACTGGGTACAGCTTCGGTATATGACCTCAGAGCCCACCTCCATAACAATACACTTCCTTCAGCAAGGCCATATCTCCTAATAATGTTACTCTCTAAGGCCAGGCATTTAAACATGTGAGTCTGTGGGGGCCATACCTATTCCAGCCTCCACAGTGTTGAACAGAAGATAGAGCAGATATCTAAGATTGCTTGTAATACAGTTTCACCTAGTAATCAGGTCATGAGGATATTGTTTAATTTTGGACATTTGTATCTGGTAAGCAATTGTTGTCCTATAATGAGGCACAAGAGAGCTTCACTTTGGTATTGGTTGAGCTGTGGTTAATAGAGTGTGTTGGAACAGCTTCCAATCAGTGTAAGTCTCACATAAGGAGCGGTGCATTTATCTGTCAGGTACAGGGCATATACTTTGCCCTGACTGACCCATGCTGCCTGTGCTGTCACTGTGGGTGATCCAGCAGGGGAGTGGAAGTTGGTATGGAGGATTATCAGTATTTCTTCTGGGGTTAGGTCTTTGATTTATCTAAGACAAGTCCTATCTTCTTCAATTAAAGTACACAGAGACTACTCATGGAGTTAAATACTTACTTTGACGAAGTTCTTCATTGGCTTCTTTCATATGTACCTCCCTTCTTCATAAGCATACACATTTAACCTATCTCTCTCTCTTTTTTTTTTGTTTTTGGAGACAGGGTTTCTCTGTGTAGCCCTGGCTGTCCTGGAACTCACTCTGTAGACCAGGCTGGCCTCGAACTCAGAAATCCACCTCTGCTTCCCAAGTGCTCGGATTAAAGGCATGCGCCAACACTACCCGGCACAGTTATCCTATTTCTTAAAGCTGAATCTAAGGCCACTAGTTGTAGGTGTGTTTGTTGCTTCTAGAGTTATGACACTGGCCTGATCTGTTCTATTCTGAGTACTGAGTAGGGACACTGAGGGACCTATTGTGAGAATCAGTACACAATGTATAAAAATTAGTGAGACTTTAGGAACGTAGTCTCTATTTCCAATTGTATTACCAGTCCCTGATACACATGCACAGGAGCCGATTCAACACCAGGATAAGCTGAGGCCCAGCACAAAGCAGTGAGCACTACATTAACCCCGAGAGCACAAGGGCTCCTCCAGAAGGCACTGTGACACATAGTGCTAGAGTGTGCTTGACTTTTGTTCTTTTCATGACTAGGCCTTGAAGAATGGGTAGGCTTCTTTCTCTGTTCCGACCGGAGTTACAGATAGGTGTCAGGGAACAGATCACTAGCAGGGTTCATTGTCTGTGTAACAGAGCAGTGCACAGTCCCATGTCTGTGTAATTTAGATGTGGTTTCAGACTCCCTTGCCTTTGCCACTAGAAGCAGGGTATAGTCTAGAAACAGGAGAGTTGCAGAGCCAAGGGTCCTGACTCCCAGGTCCAGGGGTCCAACTAGCAGCCCACAGAGACATGATGATGCATGACTCGTAGAGTGGCTCCAGAGCCAAGTTTTCCCTTGGTGAGTTCTTATTTAAGAAAGATCAGTTTGGGACTGGAGAGATGACTCAGCGGTTAAGAGCACTGACTGTTCTTCCAGAGGTCCTGAGTTCAAATCCAAGCAACCACATGGTGGCTCACAACCATCTGTAATGGGATCTGACGCCCTCTTCTGGTGTGTCTGAAGTCACATGTATAAAATAAGTCTTTAAAAAAAAAAAAAAGACAAGAAAGATCAGGTTTTTTTCTCACAGATCTTCATCTTGTCACAACTCATATCCCATGCCTTACGCATGCCCTGTGCTTACCGACAGGCTTTATAAAAGCTTCAGGTAATGAGAGCACCATTAAACCTTTCAACTTCTGAGAAGTCTGCTATGGTCTGTGAGTCAAGGAAGTCACCAGAGAAATACAAACATTTAGATTCTGGGTCTCTCCTTTCCCAGTGCAGGCTGGCACTTGAGAACTTGGGAGTGTTTATCTTATCTCACCTACCTGAGCTGTCATCTGCACTCAGTTCCTTCAGTCTGTTTGGAGATTTCCCCTTAATTAAATGTAAATCTTTTCCTCTTGAATTTAAACAGTTATCAAGTACATGGGTTTGGCTTCCTGGGTAGGATTAGGGAATCAGTGAGATTAGGGGAAGAGGTAGGTGTAGAGTAGGTAAGAGGGCCCTTAGCTTGGCAAATCCACTTCCAAGGTGCCCTGCCACCTGACCTGGGGGTGAATCTACAGAGCTTTGTGGTGGCTATCAGGTTGTTTTGTCCTGTAGCTGGTTAGAACTAGACAGAAGTGCATAGAACTTACTGCCAACCCTGTCCGTCCAGAGTGGTGGTCCCACTGGCCAGCTCACAGGAGCCGGGCAAGCTTCCTCGATAAGCTTGATGAGATTGTAAGCACTTGTAGGAAGAGTTCCTTCAGCCCTCAGAAGCCGCGGAAGGGCAGAGCAGGCTTGGCTCTGAGAGATGGAGTCCATGACGGCAGGGAGTGCTGCCTTCCACCCTTTCGTCCTTACTGTAATTATTTTTGAGAGTTGTAAACTATTACCTGTATTTGTGGCTATCTCATTTTCTTACTCTGACTTGCTTCTGTTTAGGTAGCTATTGGCAGTCGAATAGAGTCTTATAAGTACATTTGAAAATGTTGCATTAACCTCTTAACACTATTTAATCAGAACTTCTTTCTTCACATTAATAAATTATACATGTGTATTTTACCTAGGGAAGTATTGACCTTCAGCACTGAGGGGGTTAAGTGTACCATTAAGAGAAGTAGTCATATCTGCTTACTAAATGTCCCTAGCACCTGACTGTCTTGATCAGAACTAATTCACATAGTTCTCCTAAAATTCCCAGAATTTTAATTTATTTATTCTATTAAAATTTATTTCTATTAAATTTTAATAGAATAAAATCCATCATTCTATTAAGCAGATACAACAATTGAGCCATATCTTACAAAATTAGAAAATGGAGTTGCTAGGCATAATGATACGCATCCTTAATCCCAGCACTCATAGGAGACAGAGGCAGGCAGATCTCTGTGCTTTCAAGTGCAGCCAGGATTGCATAATAAAACCCTATCTAAAAAGAAGGGGAGGAGAGGCTGTGTAAGTAAATTATACAGTAAAATTTTTCCTTATATATTTATTGTGGGTGTGTGAGGGAATATGCATATGACAGGACGTGTGGAGGAAAGGACAACTTCTAGACGTCGGTTCTCGCCTTTCATGGTGTGGGTTATAGAAAACGCCTTCATCCACTGAGCCATCCTGCTAGCACCACACAGTGGAGTACTGTGCAGTTGTTTAAAGAGAATGTCTGAGTAGATGGAAGTGCATCTGATATGCAGGCTGTGTATGTGTTACTCCCTCTTCATGATAAATGTAGCTACATGTATGGAAGGTGGGGAAAAGGCTCATAGGAAAGAAGTATATCAGATGCACGCCAGTGTAATTCGATCCAGCCTAATGAGAGGCGTGGGAGTTGTTTACATTTTGAATTTTTTTTGTTAGACTTTTTTTTTTCCCCCAAGACAGGGTTTCTCTGTGTAGCCCTGGCTGTCCTGGTACTCACTCTGTAGACCAGGCTGGCCTTGAACTCAGAAATCCTCCTGCCTCTGCCTCCCAAGTGCTAGATTAAAGGCGTGCGCCATCACTGCTGCTGATCTTAACTGTCACAGTAATTAAGGGTTGGTGGACCTAATGACAGTAGTTAGGAGAAGCCTGAAGCATTTTAGTCCTATTTTTTATGAGAGAGTAAATTATATTTCCAAAACAAATCATTTCTCTGGAGGTAGAAGTGGGTGGATCTCAGAGGCCTACCTGCCTGCTCTACAATGCTTCATAGTAAGACCCTGTCTGGGGGTGCAGGGGACTGGGGATGAGGGGAAGGGGTTAATGAAATGTGGGAGAGTCTAGTATGTAGGAAGCTCTGGATTCAAGCAGTTTCCTGCTGCAGTGTGACATGTCTACACTGGAGCATACGGATCTTGGCTGTATACTTCTGAGCATGTACACACTAGAGTATAGATCTTAGATGTATACTTCTGAAGAAGTATACTTTTTTTAACAAAGGAAATATATTTTTGTAACTTCCTTCTTTTTGTTGTATAGTACTGCTGGTTTGGTTTTGACAATATTCTCATAGAATTCCACTTCTAAAAAGCATTGTGGGAGACCGTGGAGATGGCTCAGAGGGAAAAGGCACTTGATGGATGTCAAGCCCGATGACTTGAAGTAGTGGGTCTCACTCATACTGTGGAAGGAGAGAGCATACTATCAAAGCTTGTCCTCTGACCTTCACATGTATGTACACATGTAAATGTACACACTAAATAGATAAGTGGAAAGCATTGTGTTCTCTGTTTATAAAAATTATGTTTGTACTTTTGTTCTCAAAACTCTTTAGATTATTGCAAATTTCAAGAAGTTCCAAAACTTTACTCAGAGGAAATACTGTTTTTTTGAAACAAGGTTTCTCTGTGTAACAGAGTTTTGGATTTCCTGGACTCACTTTGTAAAGCAGACTGACCTGAAACTCAGAGTCTCCCCTAACTATCTCCTGACTGCTGGGACTCAGTGCATACACTGAAGGCCCAATGACCATATTAGGTCATTGTGTCAGAGAAACATGTCATTTAAAATGAAAGACTGGCAGCCAGGCAGTGGTGGCACACGCCTTTAATCCCAGCACTGAGGAGACAGAGGCAGGCGGATCTCTTGTGTTCTAGGCTAGCCTTGTCTACAGAAGGAGTTACAGGACAGCCAGGGCTACACAGAGAAACCCAGTCTCGAAAAACCAAAACCACGACGACCACCAACAAAACCAAAAACAAGCAGAAGACTTTTAAAATGAAAGAAAATGATAAGTACAAAATTACTGAAATGTAGCATGTGAAAGAAGGTGCTTCTCTTTCTCCCGTGGCAGGCGGCTGTGCTGTGGGAGCAGATGCTGGTACAGCTTAATTAAGCTGCTGGTCAGAAGCAAATCAGCAGCTGTCTGTAAGTGTGTCAGGCCTTGAAGTCCCTGAGCAGGTGGAAGGAACCTTAGAGATGGTCAGCCACAGACGAAGAAACTACAAAGCTGTGTGCAAAGTTGGCCCTAG